>JABASH010000851.1:0-32529 GCA_019776445.1 Tomocerus maximus | reverse complement strand
TTGGTGTACGGTCAATCCTTTCCTTTCTATACCATAGGTGTCTTATTCCAAGCAGAAAGTCACTTTCTCCTTCCCGAATCGATACAGCACAAAAAATATTCAGAAAACGAAAAATATATCAAGTTTCCAAATAAGTATGTTCTAAGAGAAATGTTAATACCTAAGCTTGAAAAATGTTACTACATTTTTAAATTGGCTACAATAATATTATTTGCTTTTTATACGAGATTTAGTAGAATTTCCCTCATTACTTGCTCTCAAGTGGAAAACATCTAAATTCCTTTACATATTTGGAACACAATTGAAGATTTATAGAATTTTATAGCACACCATAGGTTGAGGATTTCTACCTCATTCTCTAGAAAACTATTTTTAGTCCTTGCAGAGGCAATTGTAAGTAATTGTAGGTTTACTTTTTACATTTATGTAAAACTCTCAACGAATGTAACGACCACTCGAGTACCAAGTACTACTAGCTAAAAAAATAGCCTGGCTAATTTAAAATAATTCAAAGGAACGTTTTATCTTGGTTTGTGCACAAACCACAGAAATGTCTACTATAAGCCGATTCTGCCTTCATTTACATTTAAACTACATCAGTGTTTTTGATTGGGAAACCATATAGAGGATGGAATTTAGCAGGAACTCATGTGTAAATACGATAAGAAACAAGTTACACGAAAATGGATTCCTTTGTACGATTCTGACTGCTGGTAGAATGGAGTAGTATGAAAGATATGTTACAAACATAATATAAAAAGGTCTCTTGGATAGGTACATGTGTAAAGTGAGTGTGGAATGAAAAGGGGACATGGACGGACAATATGTGACAGAGCGTAAAGAATGATTTATATTCTAGACAAATCTTGTGCAAGACTCACAGAAGGCGAGTTGAAAAGTACAGCAGGGCGATAGATTTATAGTAAAATGTACAAAGCACTGCATTATTCGGGTCATGGCAATCGCAACTTAGTAAAGACTGTAAATAAGCTCTAGGTGTAACAAATAAAAATGTATAACTGCATTTACGAGTACGAAACATTGACGTATAGAGACAGGATTTGTGGGCTAAAGACCCCCTACGAAATCCTAAGAAAATGAGATTTTATTTTTAGAACTTAAAATAATTAAGCCTTCGGGAGACATTGTAGTGTATTATTGACTCATTGGCGTCCCCAAGTGTAAATTTTCCATGATCCGGATGACACAATTGGATTTATAATATTTTCGAGGGGGTTGGCCCTCCTCCCCTAAAACTCCTTCCTAAATACGCCTATGCGATGGAGAAAGGCTTTGTCCACTAGTGAACTACGTTATTCGATTTGCATTATTGTGGTTTACTAGGTCTAATAATATTTTGAGCTACATTTTATAGCCCTGAATGTGTACTATAGTACTGTTTTCGACACGAAGTATATCATACTGCTAATAATATATGGGAGAACATTAGATTGATGTATGATGTACATAGTTAAGGCAGAAAGCTTTCTTCGTGTAAGTAAATAAGGACTGGATGGAGTGGATGGAGTAGAGATATGGGCCTTTTGTAGGTAGTAGCACACAGAACTGTTAATGGCGTATATTATGTCACTTGCAGTGACAGGGGGAATGTACGTACTGCGTAGTGCTACTGTGTGATGTGACAGATTTTTTGGAAAGGTGACATTTATAGATTGCATAGCAATAGCTGTGTATGGACTGGGAAAGCTGCTGCCTTGCTTCGTAAGCTACTTATGTAGGAATTCACTAGTGGATAAAGTGCATTGCAAGGAAAATAAATTAGTTAGATGGATGTGGATAGGAATCCGTTTAAATGAGCTATATGTAGCAGTGTCGAGTGAAAGTATAAATATTAGTGGTGTGGTTTGACAGTGACAAGGTAGCTAAGCAAATGGAATCGAATTCAGTGTGACTCATTAATAGTCGGGAAAAGGGTAGGGCCCAGTAAGTTATAATAGTTGGGAGGATGTCTGACAATAAAATAACTTGGCCATGTCGACACTTTCCTCTGCCAATTTCCCTTTTGGTGAAATAGCAATTTACTCCCAATGGATTTACACAGAACTCAACCTCGTCACCTGCCTCTTTCTCATAAGAAAAGATGAAAAGAATTACCAAATGGCTGAGACAATTCCGATGGCAATTTGATTGGATTCATACTGTCCGATTTGGAGCATGAAGCTATGGGCCCGATTTTTTGCTTCTTCTAAGCATATTCGGAGAACATCATTGTCACTGCGGAGATTCAAAACTTTGGATTGCAACCTTTCATTCTCTAATTGAATTTCTGCCATGGTGTCATCCATCTGTCCGTAACTCAATTGCAATTCTCTGCGTTTTGAGTCTTCCCTTATGTCTTGGCACAACATCTCAACGACACTGTCACTTTCTCCAATAGCCTTCGTTAAACTATTTCCAGTTAGATTCTTCTTATCTTCATGGATATTTTGAGGCAATCGTATTCGCGAAGCTAACTTTAGTTCTATACTTTGATCCTTTGGGATGTGAGTATACATATCCGATTTTTTCCCTTTCTTGTTGTAGCAACCGCAACGGTATATCCCCCCTTTGAGCGTTTCTTCCATCTCTGACACCTAAAAGTATATCTAGTCAGTATGTGCTGAGGAGACTCTATTAAGATCGTCTTTTTAATAAAGACTCTGCTACTACACACCTAACGTCTATATTGAATCCAATTACTGTTTACGGACTAAATATCTTTCTTAAGGGCGCGACATAATTATAGTGGTGGGTGTAGTAGAAAAGAATAAGTATATAGGACGGGGTGAAATGGATACATCAAAGGTACCTTTATAATATAGAGGAAAGTTAGTATACATTTCAGCAAGGTGCTACTAAGTACACAAGTAAAAGTAAGTGCCTTGTTTTGTAGTAAGTCCCGTTGTCGGGAAAGATTCCTCATGGCCGCTTGTGTATTACGAAGTTCTTGGTCTTTGCGAAAAAGACTTTCCTTGATTTCTGTGTGATCCCGACGGATCTGCAACATCTCCAAATGCAACCTCTCCAGGTCAGTTGGCTTCCCGCTATTTGTTTTCTTCTCCGCCTGCTTTTATTTTTATAGAGAAAGTTATTAGAGAGAAAGTGCTTTCTCTTACAGCTTTCTATTATTGCTTTCACGTTGTGAAATCCGTTCTCTATTATACAGGGAAACTACATTAGGGCTGTGGACTTTAAGAGTTTTCCTGCTCTCCATAAGAGTGCTAAGTAACTATATCCGTTGTTCTTATATGAATGCATTATCTTCTCTGTGACAGAAAGTAGGTGAGTAGGGATACAGAAAGCTAAAATCGATAGACTGTTACACACGCGACATTATCTTTGCCATAAACACCGAGGAAAGGAGAGAGACGGAGAATTATAGAGATATCCACTTCAAATATATGAATGCTGTCACATCTCACAATCATAAATGTAATTTATCCCACGCTAACTGCATTATGAAATGTAAATGAGCTTATGATCTCAGTGTACACTCCATCATTTATCATCTGAATATCATAGAACCTTCTCCGGTAATTGTATTCCAACCGCTATCAATTCTGCCTAATGGTTACTTAAATATTCACGGCAATGAAAACCAGTAAAGTACCTGCATCCACCTAACTATAATAGCACCTTAGCAAAGTCACCTTGTGGATATCAGTGTTATAATACCTATGCGATAAAAGTAATTCAAAAGATGCTGGCGTGATGGAGAAAATGCTATCTTTTCTTGTGTCTCATTTTATTTTCTTTTCTAATGCCCGAAATCTCCTGAAATTGAGTATGACACACCATTAAAGATGATTTTCGCCTAACAGCAACCTCCATTAAGGGGATTATTATAATATAGACATTCATTATATCATAACCTATATAGTAGTAGTAACAAATATTTGAGCTCACTTCTTGAGGATTAGAATCCGGCATACTGTTGGTGTCATTCGTTGTCGTAAAAGGTACTATTATTTCATTGCCGTTGTTCGCCTCCATCTCATCTTCATCCGAGTCTGAAAGAGGGAAACAGATAACAATCATCGCAATGACAATTTACAGTAATATATTTGGACATAACACAACTTTGAGGTAATTGCAGTCTCGTTTCCGCTCCGAACCTCCGTCTACATTGCCTCATAGCCGGAGTGATTGATTTTGGAATCTATTTCCAAAGTGCTCCGTCGGAGAAATTCGATCCCGAAGATAGTACAGGCTAGACTACGTACCTCTATTCAAACTGGACGAATAAGACTGTACAGATTCCTCTACTTCCTCCAGAATGATTTGATCCTTTTGCGTTTGTAGTTGTTTCTTCAGCTCTGCTATAACCGAGGTCAGCTCAATCATATGAAGGTTGTTCTCTATCCCTAAAATGCTATCGTTGCTATCCGTTTCCTGTATAGCAATTACATATCACAAATGGGGTTATTTTATTACGTGGAAAGAAAGTTTCATCCTACTTTTCACATTAAATTACGCAGAATGACTTTCACCGAGAGGAGGAAATAAAACTTGGCAAGAGCGTGTACGAAACTACAACAGGAAATTGCAACTTCATCTAATACAGAAAGCAAAAAAGAACTTTTATTTCCAGATTTCTTCCTCTCATAGAATAGGAAATCGGGAAATACCGAAAATCGACTTTTGTAAATAGATGAACAAATAATGTCAATATAAATATTACACTCCGCCCGAGAAAACATCTTCAAAGAATTGCCCACTGACCGACAACACAATCAAATTAACATCTTCAGACAGATTCTCTCTCGCTCCTATTTACTTTAATATTCCAGCATGTACATATTTGCGATTCTAGTTTAGTCTAGTCTGCAAATAAAAGTAAATGCACTCACAGGTACCTGATTTAAAAGTTTCTTCAGAGTCAGTTGTAACGCATCTCTCTCCATACATACTGCAGATAGCTTCTCACGCAACTCCGCAACACTCATCATTCTCCTCTATAATTCAATTCATTTTTCATTCAGTATCTACAACACACAACTCAACTAGGACTTCTAAATAATAGAAACTCATTTCATGTCACGCCATCAAATGGCAAAGTTGTAATCAATTTTTTTATATCATGCCTACTCTTATCAAATGTTACATCGCAAAACCCACATTAACCCAGGTACCCTACCAAATACCATTGTCTGAATTTCACATTAAAGCTTTCTCATTAAGAGAAAGTATTTAATCAATCTTTCACAACGGGAAAAGCCTAGGTACATCTAGAATAAAGATTAAAGATAAAGAATAAAGATACATTTTACCGTCTGTGACCTACCTAACACATGAAAGCCAAATTCTTCCATTCACATCAAAGAACTCAAAGCAGAAACTACATATCCTCAACATTTTCTACCTCGTACAGAACTAGAAGTGCTCTTTGGTGTTTCAAATGAAATTTTACTCAAAAGTTTTATATATTTTACTTCCACCAACCATGAAATGCTTCTCAAATATTGACAATAGTCCATATGATGCTTCCAAAGATTTTTTAATAAACTGCTTTATCCCAATAATACAGGAAACCTGCTTTTGTGTTCAGAAATGTGTCCCTACTGTTTCCCTTCCATTGTAATCTCTAAATCTACCCAGTATGTGGGACTCAATCTAATAAATGTCTGTTCAAATACCTAAATACCTATTTCTTCCTAATAATTTGATACTTTGTGTACTTTGATCTTGTGAAACATTTTGTGAAGGTTTTACTTGGCAATTGGCATCAAATGAAGAGGTCTTTTGGGTGAAGTAATTTAATTTGTGTAGGTATGTAGAAAGTAAATATAGAAAATTGGATTGTTATGTGTATAGAAGTTTGGAAACGTTTCCATAATATGTTTCGTCGTCTAGTATTCCTTGTCTATTCCTTTTCCAATAGAGACTGTTAATTCTAAAAGCGATTTCTCATTAATATCATACATAGGGAACAGGAAATTAACACTCTTAGGTACCAAAAACTGAATTATAAATACTCATTTGACACTCATCAATGTGTGGCTTATTAAGTATGCTACTTGCTTTTAACTAGCCATTTTATCCTTACAATTTGTTTGGGTATAGTAATGGGTTTGGATATCGTGGATAGATATTGCTGAACCACTTTGCGAACACATTTGACGGAAATTATTGAAATCGAGATCAAAGTTTATAGGATAGTCTTTGTTGTCTATAAGCTAGTTTAATTCGATTACAAACAGGCTTGAGGCCACGTGTAACCTATTCATGTCCTTTATTCGCTGAGCTTACCCAAGTCTAATAATTGCTACAAGCTGGAAGCAATATCCTTTGTGATACTAAATAAGATATTATAGCACACAATAATATGATTTTATTGGGTAAAATGTTTTGTAAGTGTATTGCTTTCGCGTATCCTAAGCACATTCTAAAATTAAAGTGTTTGTCATGACGTAGTATTATTTCTGCTCTTTCGGCCCTGTGCTTGGCTCAGTGAAATTACAATGGTAAAATAGAAATATAGTATTTGCGAAGTTGTATGCATGCTTGCACATTAAAATCTATCGGGAATCAGTACACGTCTAGTACCTACATTTCCTTTTATTTGTATAAACTTTGGCAGAGATACTGGAGTCAGACTGACGGAACATTATACTTAAGCATAGTTTGGTTTCTGTTCTTCTGTAGTAGTGCATGCAAAGTACATAAGTATAAAAGATTCTGAGATCTCCATTCCAAAAATAATAATGATATAATTATGTTCTAGTTTCAAGTGCATCGGGGCCATAAGAGCAGAACAGACAGACATTGCGTCTGTCTCAAAGAACAAGGCTCAACGATGTGATATTTATGTTTATTTAGACAATCTACAAGTAGATGGGAATTTAGTTATGTAGGCAGTTATTGTAAACAATTTTGTTTGCATTAACACTTTCCCTACCACTACAGACACCGTACATTTAGTTTATGTTTGCTATAATAGTCATGGTACACTGAGCTACAAAGAGGATACTTAACGCTAGTTGATTAGCTGACAAAGGTGCCCTTACGTTTTCATTAACATTGATTCATGGAAATTCGTAGAAGGAATGCTGCAATCATGTTCATGTGGTGCTTAATGAAAAACTCTTATGAATCACTGTATATTTTGGTTTTGTGTGCACAGTGTCTATTTGGTTTGGAAATGAATTTTGGAGAAGAGCGAAGTATCTGTAAATATATAGGACACGGTCCTTGTAACTTAATGTGCTGTTTGTTAAATAATTGAAGTTTAGCCATTGATGTCACAGAATAGCGTTTCGCCTATTAGTAAAAATGTCTGTGTCCATTTGTACTAGTTGAACGTGAATTTTCTCTCTAAAGCGATTGTTTGGGTACATCTACAATTTATTGGCTTAGTGGAAGACGGATTTTTGCAGTGAAGCAAGGTTTTGTGAAAGTTGTAATGGGAAACAGAGGATAGGACAAGGCAATGCTAAATGTAAATTTAAGACAGTTTAAGTGAATAATTTGGGTTTTCTTGTTCTAGTTGTCGTTTAGAGAGCCATAGCGCTAAATAAGAGTCAATTAAGTGCGACCTTCCTGTGTCAGAATGCCAGTCAAGCAAGATCCAACAACAGGACTATAAATACTTGTAGAAGTAATAAACCAAGTTCCGATTCCGTGTGTACATAGCTACTAGTAGTCGTAGTAGTACTAAGATCTATTATATGATTAGATCTAATATTGTATAAAAAGAGTCAATAGAAGAAAGTATAATGGCCATTCTGGCATGTGTTACAGAAAGGGTGCCTTTATATTAAATATCACTCACTCACTCCTTTTCTTGGGATCCGTAGCCTTTTATTACTCTCTCCGAGTTGTATGTAATGTATGTATATGTATCTATGGATGTATATATTTAAGAATGTATACATGTACCTAGCAGTACTTCTCGGTTTTGTTTACATATCAGAGGTTATAGCTGGATTGGATTGGTTCTGAGAAGATGTGTAAGGAAGGAAGGGACTATTTATAGATGCAGCTACAGATATTGCACAATATAATTAGATAGTTATAGGCAGAGAACGTAACGTGCCTCTTCTTCTTCTCCAAATCTGTAGCAAAGTGAACAGAGAGAGAACACGAACGACAGAAAAGAGGAAGGAAACGGACGTCGAGTGTTTGTCTGTTCTTCTGTAGGCATTGTTGGTATAATAATCTGTGTGCAATGTAGCCTACGAAAAAGAAAGACGGGGAGATCCTACCCCTAAAATAAAATTGCTTTCCGTTGTCTTGTTAGGATAATTTCCTCCTGAATTAATTCTCTACTACTACTTACTTAGTCATTAGAGGAGAATATTGACCTCGGGGAAAAGATTAAGACATGCAGAGTGGCTTACCTCTTTATAATCCCACTTTTCTTCTTTAGAAAATGCCAATAAAAGAAGAATTATTGTCAAACTAGTAAACGAGCCAAATCAACGTATAATATTAACTCTTCCACTTTATTCAATTTTGTTTCTTGTCTTTATAATACTAATAATCACTGAATGCGAAGTAGAAAAAAACTTGAGTTCGGAAACTGTCATACAACTACGCAACATGTTTGCTGTGTGGAAGGCAGAGTGAGACTGAGACCGAAAACCGTCGTCTTATACATTTATATTCCCTTCTCTATCTGTTCTGGAGTGCAGTGAAGGTAGACTGCATATAATATTATATAAGGAGGGCATTACCCGGGTACATAGTACATAACATAATGCATACTGAACTAATATTGTCTACACAAATACTACCATACCCGGGCTGAGTTACTATTGTCTAACAGTGTAGTAGTGATAGTAGTACAAATAGTATACGCATAGACAGTGCAAACACTATACAGTAATACAGTTTAATGCTAATATCCGAATCTTACTTCTCAGCAGATACATGTTATGTACAGAATTTAGAAGATATCCACAAAACTTTATACTTATGAGCAGTACAATAATAAGTATAAATTCTATAGAAAGGCTCAATTAGAAGAAAAAACCGTTTGAAAAGTTTATTTAAACTGAATGGCAAAGATAAATCCAAAAACAGAACCATAATAACAGATTATTAATAGAAAGCTCATAAAGCCAATAAATGATTAAATGGAAATGATTGTGTTTGTTAGATGTTTTGACAGCATGGTTTCTTATTCGGTTGAGAATCGTTTGGTTCATCGGGTCTTGGCTTCACAATCACTGTTGGTGTGCCACCATTATCATCGTCCTTGTTACTCAACTGCTTCTGAGATACTATATGGTAGATCTCTGCTCACATAAACAATCATCAAATAATTAATATCCATTCATCACGCTACAAAAGGATTAACAGATTATAAACTTATAAATACAAATTGACTCCGACTGACCAGTGAGAATGTTATGGAACGCTGTTTCGACGTTGGTAGAGTCAAGCGCGGAAGTCTCAATGAACGAAAGTCGGTGTCTTTCTGCGAAGGCTTTAGCTTCATCTGTTGGCACGGCCCTCAAGTGTCTCAAGTCACTTTTATTACCAACCAACATTATCACGATATTCTGATCCGCATGGTCTCTCAACTCTTTAAGCCAACGTTCTACATTCTCATACGTCAAATGTTTGGCTATGTCATAAACGAGCAAAGCTCCCACGGCTCCCCTGTAATAACTGTAAAAATACACACACAATTTTTTAGATTTACGGAAACATCAACACATAAAGTACCTACTTAATACATAAATAAGCCTCTAAACAACGCACAATGTTGTCCAGTTACACATCTCAAACCATAAAAGTGAAATAATCCATGTCATGCATGACCATATGACTTTACGTAAAGCATTAAGACTCACGCTGATGTGATGGCTCTGTATCTTTCTTGACCTGCAGTGTCCCAAATCTGTGCCTTGATAGTTTTGCCGTCCACTTTTATTGACCTCGTCGCAAATTCAACACCAATCGTAGATTTAGATTCCAAATTGAACTCATTACGAGTGAAGCGAGAGAGCAAATTACTTTTGCCCACACCACTATCTCCTATCAGCACCACTGCAAAGGACACAATAAAGCTGTTATTATCAATTGCAATAAAATATAATCCCTCTGCCTAATCCACTCGAAACTAGGTGTTGCACTAACTACTGTTTCCCTATAAGGAACATAATGGTCATTTTGCAACATCCTAAAAGTGGAGTAAAAGGAGGCGGAGGCGGAGTGCATTCTTGTCAAATAAATTCATTTATAATATACTGGCAACTCAGATATAGTGCCCATAATCACATTAACTTACTATCACATATTATGACACATCAGTAGCTTACTAGTTATTTTTTTATAATTAGCATTGATCATACATACGCATAATTATGTATTAATTTATGCACTAAATTATAATTTCAATGTGTACCATATATTTATTTTAAACCTATTGAAATTACAATTCTCATCAGCAACACATTAATTACAATTTATAATTAGAAACGTTTAACGCTGAGGCTACAATATCATTGGTTTACTGACTCAGTATCTATGTTTCACTATAGACGGCTATTTTCATTCAAATTGCTGTGTCATGTACTACCAATTGTACCAATCCTGTCAATTTTAAATTACAATCGTAATTAAGTATTCAAGAGATATCTAATTAATAAATAAAAAATCTTTCGTATTCCATATTCACATAGACATGGCCGTACACAGACTATTACAGTCCTCTTTACACCTACATGCCTACAAAATCTATAATAAAATATTATACTGTTTGTTAATGGAGATAAAAGTTTATAGTAAAAGTTTATAGTTTATATGAATAACAATTTCCTTATTAAAAGCAAATAAATTCAATGTCACATTACAATCTTCAAACAAATAAGCAATTCATAATAACATAATGCCTAAATGAAGTCATAAAACTATATCCAGCATTTATATACAAACAAACAAAAATTGCTTTTACATCTATATTTAACAGTTATTTTAGACACTCTGAAATGTCCCGGCCAAAGAGGTGACAACTACTAGTAAAGCAATCATGGGTGTTATTTATAGGTATATATTTCTACAATATTACAGCATAAAGCAACTGCATTGAATGTCCTTGTCCTTGTAAGCTCAATATATAATATAATAAATGGAACTACTAAAAATAAAGTATACATAAAAGAACGTGTTTAAACAAACCTTTAAAAAGATAGTCGTATTCATCATCTCGGCTCACCATTTTACACAATTCGAAACTCGGCTAAAGAACTTTTCAGATCTGAAATTAAAAAAATTCATAAATGCAATCAGTGACAAATTGACAATGACTTGGCAATCTTGGAAAACACCAAGTATACTTATGGCATTTGGAATTTGGAACAAACTCATCTCCGTCATCATCATCTGATGTCTGATGACGAAGATTTTGGTGACGAATGACGAACTAGGTGCTGATGATGATGATCATCATCACCTAGTCCCTAGTATTATATGTAAACAATACACATAGCCAATATAAAAGGGGATAATAATTCAAAACACAATGGTAGATTATTATAATTAGCCTGTTTATCATAAAATAGATGATAATCAAAGTAAAAGCAATTCATACGCTTAGCATAATCTAAATTCCAAAATGAAACCTCAGGCTCTTTGAATGTATAATGTATATATCAGAGGGATGAAAAAAACAAAATGAAACTTAGCAAAACGTGATTATAAAGGGAAGTAGAGCATCTATTAATTTTTACAGATAATAAATAAAGATATAGAATAAAATGGTAAGAATCTTTGGAATTTCGGTCTCCTGCGCAGATTTAGGGATACAAAAGTTTGGAGAATGAAAGTTAAGTTTTCTTAATTACCAATTTATTAATTACTGCGTATTAGAAATGGTATTTAACCATTACGTATTACTCGGTTTAAATATATAAAATAATAATAATAGATTGTGGAATAGGTCGTAGATAGAAATATTACAAAATGTAAACTTACCAAATAACAAAATGGTAAATCTGGAGACTAGGAAAACTTGGTTTATGATAAAATGATAAATAAATCACTAAAATATAGTTAAAAAAGGTTATTACCGGATGAGGCAATCAGATTTAAGTCTTTCTTTAGTGATGTGTACAATGAAACAGAACAGTAAGTATTTGTCAGCAGGTCAGAAAGTCAATACTTACTTTTACTAACTATACGTCTGCTATGTTAGTGAGTGCATGATGACTGTCTCTCTGATACATTAGGGTGAATACGCCTGCTGAAATAAACGGCGCTCCCTACCGTTCTCCCTCAAAATCAAAGATGATTCACTCACATTCACTCACACAAATACAAATAGGCACCATAATACAATCACAAAATCACAGACACTCACATACACACTGTCACACACACACAGAAAATGTAACAGAACATGAACTAAACATACTACTCCTCGATACCATCTCTGACAGGGTGACAGCACAGACAGAAACACACATTATGAGACTTTTAGACAGTTTACTAGTGCACAATTATTATTCCTCCAATTATTAATGCAGAAGAGATATGTGCGAAAACGAGAACATTACTACTTAAATCAGCATTGCAGAGTGAATTGGAGTTAGGACAGAGCAGTTAGTAGGATTAGTAGAAGAGGATAAATCTCAAGATAGTTTTATATAGGTATTAGTTTATCAGTAACGTTAAATTATAGAGTAGCTATGAATGAGTCACACGTTTAAATGTCACAAAACTGACTCATTTGGTGTACATCTCACAATTCTCATTGTTACATGATTTCATTTTTGCTTCTCCACCAGTCATTCTTGCATATCAGCTGTTGTACGAGTATTTTACATATAATTTGCATTTTCATACATGCTATTCATTAAAATAGTTTTTCTAGGCTATTTACATATATACATTCTATTCTGTCTGATTGCAGTCGTTCCCGTTCCAGCCCAGATTCCAGGCTGTTGGAGAGGGAGATGAATCTACAATAAAATCAATTTCCCAAAAGCTGTCAACGTACCTGAGTTACAACTACAACCTACCAACATTCCTTCACTTAAAAATTATTGTCCATAAAGTCCAGTCCACAACTGCCTGCTCTCTTATTACATAGTACCTGGGATACTCTTAGAATTGTGTCACAAAATACTAGTTCAATACTATAGGTAATATAATTATTATTTATGATTTTATGTGACAATTAAAGTTAATAGTTTAAATGTACTTTTCATTTTTATGTATAGCAGTTTGAATAGGATTGTAATTGTAATTACTCTAACTTTCATTTAGGTTTCAGAATTTAAGAACTTTTGGAAAAGTTACGACCTACTGAAATGGCTGTGTTCACAAACGCAAGCTATTTCTGCTATTTAGACGAATAAAGTTACACGGGTATTTTTGAAGAACTCAGCATCGGGCTACATCAATCAACATAAGCAAGTGTGTATATGTGTATTTGGACTATAAACGACCCGTAAGTTTAACATTTTTTCCCTTTGACTTGAACTGCTCCTTTGGTTTATTTAGGGACAGTAAAAATTTCTCCAGACGTCTGCTGTAATAGTACCTATCTGTAGTAAACTACTGGTTCATGTAAATCCATGCACGTGCAATGCACCATTTCAGGATTGATTTTTAGACGATGTTAGTATGTGTTTCTTAACAACTACCGAAACCGAACTTCCCTACCAATTCCATCTTACCAGTGTGTTTAGTTCTCGGATTGAATAGTTTGATCTACTACCTTTACATTTTTATTGTTTTATTTTTCTGTGCACAATCAAGTACATGAACCATGATACACTAATAAAAGGGCTAGTAAGTAGAAATAATAAACATAAAGTTTTCGAAGGACATTACTAAATGTGCTATGTGTAACTTTGTCTGATTTAAATAGTACAGCGTAGGTTTTGTTAACTTGTGTTTGTTTTATTAAATTAGCCATTGTGCATTAGAATCGTTTACAATAGAAGAATCAAGTGCTTTAAATTATCTAGAACAATATCTATAAAACAACTTATATTCGGAAGCTATTTGACATTAATTTTTATGAATCGCATTGTAGGTAACAGTGTTGCGGTGACCTCATTCCGTTACGACATTGAAAGAGAAACGTTGGTGAAGCTATAAATCTGTTAGTATATAATGTTAAAACCATATTCAGTTTATTCTTATTCTAAAATTGACCGAACAAGTAAATTTACTAATGATTTTTCAATTTCACTAGTCAAGAATGGCGTCTAAAGAAAATATGTACACGAAGGGCACTAGGGTTTGGCTTAGTGACCCTGGGAAAGTATGGAAGGGTGCTGAGGTTACGGAAGACTACAACAGTGCTGTTCTGGCTGTTGTCGATGAAGATGGGAAAGTATGAAATTTTGAATGATATGTCTATTTCCCATTATTTATTTACATTAAGAAAGTTATCCATCATCAACTATTTCACTTGTATAATAAAACAAAACATTCTTTAACAGGAAATAAAACTGGAAATTAAAGATGCCAAGTTTCTACCTCCTTTAAGGAATCCCGACATATTGATTGGTCAGAACGACCTGACCTCATTGTCGTATTTACACGAACCTGCTGTAATGTACAACTTAAGCTACAGGTTTTGCAATAACAACTGCATTTACACTTACTGCGGAATCGTGCTGGTAGCTATCAACCCTTATGAAGATATGCCTATATACAATTCGGACACAGTATGGGCCTATCGAGGTCAAGCAATGGGAGACCTTGACCCCCATATATTTGCAACAGCAGAAGAAGCATACACAAAAATGGAAAGGTAGATTCTTTATATCAATGCTTGAAACAAACCAATAGTATTATTTTTCAATGGAATCAGTTAGGCATTTTAAAATTGCAGGGACGGTCGTGACCAAAGTATCATTGTAAGCGGAGAGAGTGGAGCCGGAAAAACTGTAAGCGCAAAGTATGCTATGCGGTATTTCGCTACTGTTGGTGGTTCAGAAAACGAAACGCAAATAGAAAGGAAGGTGATCGCATCAAGTCCTATAATGGAGGCTATCGGAAACGCCAAAACGACAAGAAATGACAACTCCAGTCGATTTGGTATGTGCTCTTCTCATTAAGTTCAGTTGTATAAATTACTGAAACTGAATAAACGAGTTCCAGAAGGGACATTAAATTTGTATATGGTATGCTATTTTCAGGAAAGTATGTAGAGTTGCATTTCGATAAAAAATATGGAATAATGGGGGGATCGATGAGGACTTATTTATTGGAAAAATCCCGTGTTGTATTTCAATCTGAGGAAGAGCGAAATTATCACATATTTTATCAAATGTGCGCATCCAGAAACAGTCACTCAGAAGTGAGTGATTTATTTCTCGACATATCAGACAAATTCAGTTACACAAACCAAGGAGGAAATGGCGTCATTGAAGGAGTCGATGATCAAAGGACCTTCATTGAAACTGTCGAAGCTTTAACTCTACTTGGATTCGGTATCGACTACAGAAGAAATCTTTTCAAACTTATGGCTGCTATTTTACATCTAGGGAACATTCAGTTTATATCTTCCAACGACAAAGAAGTTGCCAACATTGCTGTAAGTTTGTTTGTAACATAATCTTATCCTAAATAAGTGAGGGTACCTTAAAGTTAAAACACATTGTCTATAACTTTCAGAAAGACGACGAAGATTTATCACATGTTTGCAATCTGCTGTCTCTTGACTTTGACAATATGCGAAGATGGCTATGTCATAAGAAGTTAGTGTCGGGTAGAGAGGAGTTTATAAAAACAATGAGCATGAAGGAGTGTAACTCAAGTAGAGATGCTCTTGCCAAAATGCTTTATGCCGAAGTATTCAACAACATTGTGGAAGGAATTAATAAATCCTTGAAAACCGACGCACCTTCGAATAGATTTATTGGAGTTTTGGATATTTACGGGTTCGAAACGTTCGAAATAAACAGTTTTGAACAATTCTGCATCAATTACGCTAACGAAAAGTTACAACAAC
Source organism: Tomocerus maximus (assembly GCA_019776445.1). Taxonomy (NCBI): domain Eukaryota; kingdom Metazoa; phylum Arthropoda; class Collembola; order Entomobryomorpha; family Tomoceridae; genus Tomocerus; species Tomocerus maximus. The sequence goes on along the minus strand of JABASH010000851.1, from coordinate 16,610 downwards.
AATTTAATCAGCATGTTTTCAAATTAGAGCAAGAAGAATACGTTAAAGAAGGCATTGAGTGGACTTTTATTGAGTTTTATGACAACCAACCCTGTATTGATTTGATAGAAAGTAAGTTAGGTATTCTTGATTTGCTTGACGAAGAGTGCAGAATGCCAAACGGATCTGACCAAACTTGGGCTCTCAAACTTTATGATAAATGCAAAAGATTCGAACAGTTCAATATACCAAGAATATCTGACCACGCGTTTATAATTATGCATTTTGCGGATAAAGTTACATATCAGTCTAATGGATTCTTGGAGAAGAACAGAGACACAGTCCTTCTTGAACAAATTCAGACTGTTCAAATGTCAAAGGTATTTCTTAACCTTTCAGATGTTAAAACTATTTGCCAATATGTTAATAAAAGTTTCAAAATTCTAATTTCCCTTTTAGAATGAATGGCTGCTTGACATTCTACACGTAAACGAGCCTGCTCCGAAAGTTGTAAAAGGCAAAGGTGCTCCTTCTGGAACGCTTACTCGGAAAAAGACCGTTGGAAGTCAATTTCGTGACAGTTTAACCTTATTAATGACTAGTTTAAATGCGACGACCCCGCACTATGTTAGATGCATTAAGCCAAATGATGAAAAATTGGCCTTTGTCTTCGACCCACATCGTGCCGTTCAACAGCTAAGGTAAGGAAAGATCATTTTATATCAGTTTGCCTAAATGAATGAACGACAGATATAATTTATATCAATTTTGCTTGACAGAGCCTGTGGTGTCCTTGAGACCGTAAGAATCAGTGCAGCAGGTTTTCCCTCTCGGTGGACGTATCCAGATTTTTTCAGTAGATACAGAGTACTTTGTCATTCTAAGGATGTCAATCGCTCCGATTATAAGTCTACGTGTGAAAATATTGTCCAAAACATTATGGAGGCAAGTATCAATACCCAACCTGACTCATTATAAATACAAATATCTAGTTTGCATTTTTCTAACCCATTTTCTATTCTTAGGATCCAGACGACTACCGATTTGGAAGAACGAAAATATTTTTCCGTGCTGGTCAAGTAGCCTTTATGGAGAAGAAGCGTATAGAAAAGCTGCGTTATTGTGGAGTTATCATACAAAAGAACGTCAAGATGTGGATCTATAGAAATCGTTACAAGAAAATCAAGCATTCCGTGAGCTTATTGCAGCGTTATGGGCGTGGTCTTTTGGCTCGTCGAACTGCTTTGAAACTCAGACAAACCAGAGCTTCCATAACTATTCAGAAATATCTTCGGAGATTCATTGAACAAAGAAGATACAAACAAATTCGCACGCTAACGTTAGGCCTCCAGTGCCTGAGCAGGGGATATTTGGCACGTAAAAAGGCAGAGGGATTACGTAGAGTTAAGGCAGTTGTCGTGATACAGAAATACACGAGAGGATTCTTGGAAAAACAACGATACAAGAAATCTTTAGCGAATGTTGTCACTGTTCAAAGTTGTATTCGACGGTTCTTGGCGAGAAGAATGTTTAAAAAGTTAAAAACGGAAGCTAGAAGCCTTGAACATGTCAAGACTCTAAACAAAGGCCTCGAGAATAAAATTATATATTTGCAGCAAAAAATGGATGAAATCGTAAGTTATGATGTACTGTTATCGCTTAATTTTTAGTTAGGTCTACTATATTGATGCTAAAGTGCTAATTATACTTACATTTTTTCCAGACAAAAGAACATAGTGCAACGAAGCATTTGTCTCGTGATTACAATTCAATAAAATCCGAATTAGAGCAACTAAAACCGATTGAAATTCAATACAAAAAAGCCTTGAAAACTATAGAAGAACTGCAAGATACTAAAGCTAAATTAGAAGTACAACTGAAAACTGAAATTGACGAGAAAGTGGATTTAGTCACTTGGAAGAACAAATTGGAAGAGGAAAAACAAGCTATGAAATTACAAGCAAATGAACTAGAAAAACGAATTGATGATGGTACTAAGCAATTGAACACACTAGGTGAACATCAAGAAGAAATCCAAAAATTGAAAAATAGTTTGAATCTGCTTGAAAAGGATAGGGAAAGTGAACAAGTGGCATACCAGCAGCTTCTTAAGAAATTCCATAGTGCCGAAGGAAAAATTTCTACTTTGGAGCAGGTACAGTTTTGTATATCCGATTTCAATATTATATTTCGAAAACTTATCTTGCCAAAATTTTCAATTTATATGCATTTTTTACCCAATGCTATCAGTCTCGCTCGAGGCAACTGAAAGTAAGTTATTGTACAGTTAAACTGCGAATTAGCTTCTTCGGAAAATGTTTGGAATCGTGTATTAACATATATTGTACTACAAATTGTAGGGAGGAGGAGTATCTGGAAAGTCGCCAGTTCCACTACCCAGACGGACAGTTAAAGAAGAGCCTCATCACAACTATGACTCCGGTATGGGTGACGGTAAGAGTTTTATGCAAGAAGATGTAGGACTTGTTTTGCTTCTCCAGCAAAAACTGACAGATGTGGAAGCAGAGAGAGATGCTTTGCAAAAATTACAAGATAGAGAAGAAATGTCTCCAGAGGGTGACAAGAGGCGAACTCAGGATCTTATTCGAGTAAGCCCACCAACTTCTAAATTGAGAATTCCTACAATTTTCTTACTGTGAGTTTTCGGAAATAAATTTGTGTTCTTTGAATGTACAGCTTCAAGAGCTTGAAATGGAGAATGCCAAATTGAGGGACGATTTGCAACGTCTCAGAAGTTCAATTGATGTTGATGGAAATTCCCGCGAAGAATTATATCGACAGTTCAACTCGATGCAAGAAGAATTATCTCGCAAGAGGGAAGAATCCATACAACTGCGAACAGTATTGGCTAGTCCAAACAAAACTAAGTTAAATGGAGATGATGAAGACGAAATCGGTCTTATTTTACAAACTCAAAAGACAGTCATTCAACAGCTCGAAAAAGAATTACACGTGGAAATAACTGATAGACTTGAAAAAGAAGGAAAACACAAAGCAGAATTAGACAGACTTCGTCATGAAAATATACTAAAAGACGAAATGTTGGCTGGAAACCTAAAGAATGATAGTCCTGAGGCTAACAACAGCAATGCCTACTTAAGTCATCAAGCTAAAAGACTCACCAAAGAAAATTTGGTCAGTATAATAGTTTTGGTCGATAAACAAATATCAATAAACAATCTATATTTTAATGATAAGGATTGTGGCAAATATATATTTATTGGGATGTATTGTAATGCTTTTTAGGAATTGCGTGACAAAAACATTAAGTTATTGTCGGAATTGCGTCGATTGCGGTCCAACGAAGACCATAATCATACCCTAGAAGACCCTACTAGAGAAATGAATTTGAATGCAGTTGTTCGAAAGAAGGAAAGGGAATACTCTGGAATGCTGGAATACAGAAAAGATGACGAAGTCAAGATTTTACGAGCGCTCATCTTGGATTTGCAGCCTGCTATTGCACTTTCGGCACTTCCTGGTCTTCCTGCATACGCTATCTTTATGCTCATCCGTTATACTGACTACCTTAACGATGACGATAAGGTTTTAATATATCACATGTCTCTCTAGATGTTTTTGGCTTCGTTCATGAGATTAAATCTGTCTAAATTCACGAAAAATATTTTCTTTGACAGGTACGAAGTTTGCTGACGACGGCTATAGGGTTCTTAAAGAGAAAAATGATGAAAAACAATGAAGTATTAGACATTTCTCTGTTGTGGCTCTCAAATATTCTCCGTCTTCTTCACACTTTAAAACAATACTCTGGAGACGCCACTTTTCAGAACGAAAACACAGCTAAGCAAAACGAACAAGCTTTGAAGAACTTTGATCTGTCGGAATACAGACAGGTTTTAAGTGATCACGCTGTTTGGATTTACATGGTACGACTAGATACGATATAAGTTCATAATAATATTCTTATAACGTTTATACTTATACACACCATAAATATTTGTTTATTCCAGATGATGATTAAAATCTTGGAGGACGAAATACAGCCCATGATAGTCCCTGCTATATTGGAAAATGCAGCTATAGAAGTTATGCCGGTCTCAAACCCGCGTAGTCGTAGTCAGTCAGTGTCTTCTGAGTCAGGAACGAAACCTTTAGAAAATCTAGTTCGTCACTTAGATAATACCTTCAATTTATTAACTTCTTTCGGATTAGACTACGAAGTTATAAAGCAAGCGTTTAAACAGGTAAGGCATTTTTCAACTCCATCTTTTTTGTTTAAGGTACTGTTATTTGTGCTCCGTTATTAATGGATTGTAAAATGTGATCTCTAGCTCTTCTATTACATTTGTGCTGGGTCGCTGAATAATTTGTTACTGCGACGGGAGTTATGCCATTGGTCAAAAGGTTTAGAGATTCGTTTTAATGTCTCAACTTTGGAAGAGTGGTGCAGATGTAAGAAAATGGAAGACATAATGAACACCCTTCAACCTGTAATTCAAGCTTCTCAGATATTGCAAGCACGAAAGACAGATAACGATGTAAAATCCATATGCGATATCTGCGACCAACTGACAGTTCAACAGGTAACTTTTGTGGCAGAAGGATATTTGTGGAAACAATTAATTTGTGTGAAAATTGCTAACAACTGCATTTTTATTAATCTTTCAGGTCATCAAATTATTGAACTTGTACACATCTAAAGATGGGTTTGATAGTGACAAGGTGTCTAAAGCGTTTATCGAGCAGGTACAAGCTCATTTAATAAGTATGCGTCAGGAGCAGTTGCTGCAACAAGGGAAGTCCAGTAGCAGTTTACTAATGGACACGAAATTCACTTTTGCTGTCAAGTTCCCCTTCAACCCTAGTGCAATTAGGCTAGAGGATATCGAGATTCCTCAATCCTTCAGCATACAACAATACGTCAAGAGAATTTAAATAGCTATATAGAGATTTTGGTACAGCTGTGAGTCTTTGGTTGTGTGTAAACCTTTTTGTTTACGAAATTAAGTAAGGTTCTTGTAACAAATAGTCAGATTATTTATTTAATTTAATTAATCCTAATTTATTAGACTGCACCCTACAGTACGGGATTACTGTAACAATAAGTAAACTACTGGGCTACGGTATCACATTTAAGTATGTAGTAAAAGTAAACACTTCGCAAGATGAGTAAGCACGTATTTAAGTATGCGTAAAAACCTGAAAGTTCTGTTCAGTATCATTAATTTAACGAGAACGTTAAATGCATTTAGCCTATTTATTGTCAAAGAAGAAAATATGAATATACACAATATATAAACTATAAATTATTGAACTAAACCACAATACTTACTAGATCATGCATAATATAATAATTTAGGAAATGGTAACTATAATAAGGTGCGTATGTTTGTGATAGGATTAATCTCGGTGATATGATGAAGAAGTATCCATTCCAACCAATGTGTACATACACTCGTTACATTCAAAGTGCGTCTATAACTGTAGATTAACTTAAAAATGCTTAAAAAGTGAATATAATACTATAAAATACTACAAATACTACTTATAACTTTAGAAAAACTATAAAAATTATATTCCTGACGATACCTAACATAGCAAGGGGTATATTATAAAACTATAGGAAAAAAATGGTGCTATTATGAAAGGCAGCTAATGTGAATTAAAACATTAAATCGATCTCTCACACTCAGAACGCAGTACTTAAAACTAAAAACTATTCCAAAAAGATATTGTATGCTCTATGATTATTAATACGGTGCCATGACTTACGAACGACTATTCCAAAAAGAAGCATTCACAAACGTATCCGTACTACAATAGGAGTTTAAATTAAAAGAAAAAAACTATCACTCGAAATGGTACCTAATAATTGTATGTAATTATTGTTTCGCTATCTAATCTTGAATTAACCCTGCTTTTGTTGTAAAGGTTCTGTACAATATAATTCCAATTGTAATTAGATGTAATAGATCAAGTAGGTTCCGTTCCGTTGCAATATTATATTATAGCTAACCCTCACGAAGGTATATGGAGTAGTAACTATAAAAGAGAAAATACTAATACGCTCCGTAGAACGGAGATTAATGTGTGTAGTCCGTGCTGTTATAAAGTCTCACCTATAACCTGCATCTACTGTAATTGCAAACTGCGTTAGCTGCGTAAGTGCATTTATCTATTAACCCAACCTTGATGATTATAATTAACTAAAAGTAGTAGCTATAGCTAATGTAAATCGTATCAGTATCAGTAGTAATTGTGATTCAAAAAAGAGCATTTAACACGTCATAATTGTAATAACTTATTTAAATTGTGTGAGGACAAATTAAAAAGGTTCTTTCATTTCCGGTGCCATAGTATAGAAACACAGTTCAACTTATCAATTAAAACCTCTGTTAAATTTTTACAAGGGATGTTACGTTACGTTCCGTTAGATATTACGCTATACGTAACACAATTACAATTTACGTTACCATCATCATCCAGTTCAGTTGAAAATAATATTTTCTGTATTATTATTATTGCTTATATAAGTTATGAAATTGACTTGATTGTTCCATAAGTACATCAAATTTAAAAAACCAGATAAAATAATTACGTGATCCTTGATTCATCTAAAAAAACCTGTGGTTATGTTATTATTGCATATACATATGTATTGTTGTGTTTTGTGTTCGTTAGGACTGGTAGTCTAGTTAGCACTAAGATTGGGAAGATAAAGCCCGTTTTTTCATCTCCTTCTGTCTAAAAGCGATAGTTTGATAAAAAGGCAGGAAACAGATTTCCATCAATTTGCTATACACATTCATCATGATACCATTGAACTCTATTCAATAATTACTCATGTTATGCTCATTTCAAGTAAAGAGTTAACCAAACCACATACATACATGCCCACTGCCCACATAATTTTCTTGTCTACTCCACTTAGTACATTATGCATTAATCCGTCTACATTACTACCTGTCTATATAAACACACAGACAGGTAACATTTTTATGTATGTAGTTGTGTACAGCTATGTAATATTATTCTTTCTGTACTTGACTACAGGATGCAATGATTTCCTTTCTGCCCAAGAACACAACAGAGAGGAGGGCATGGGCACAAAACTCAAGTTGAGCAAATCTGTGAATAAGGTGGTAGCTATCATAATATTATAGAGGGTTGCTGATATTGTTGTTGTGTGTATGTGTAGTACGTAGGGTGCAAATGGCTCAAGGCTAGTAATTTTTTCAACTAGGAACACATAGTATAGCTGGGATGAGAATACCTTTACTTACCCATATATACAATTAGAAGAATCCACATCCACCCAGGAATAACAGTAGAAGGTACTAAATGTACATATGTATGTAGGATTGTATTGTTAGAGATGATGATCCTTTTTTGACTGTACCTTTCAAATCCAAGTTAGAACTACGCTCAAGTTTGCATTCGAGGTTAGTTTGATCAAAGCAATGCATGGTATAAAGTGTTGAGCTCAGTTAAAGGGTTGATATGCACTACTTTGTTTTTGTCTCTGCTCTCTCACTCCATTCGCACACCTGTTGTCTCTACGATCTTCTATTCTCTATTATTCCCCGCATCTGTCATTAAAACGAATCTTTTCTATTCATTAGCGTTTCAGTTTTATTAAAAGTCAGTTACTGTGAGTTTCTCCTTCCAATCCACGGCGATTAAAAATGAAAGAGTGGAGCCCAACCATCTAATATCATTTACTTATCTACTCGGAACAACAATAATGTGGTTGCTGAAACGCCGAAGATTCTTCTACTCCCTAGTTTCCATCATGATCATCATCATCTGTACCTATCGAATCATATTTTTCAGGAATCACCTCACTGATTTGCAAAAAACGTAAGAACTCTTCCTTTCTCATGCTCATCGAGGCGCTAGAGACTTTCATTTATCATATTTTCTATTAATTCTATTTTTCCATGAGTAGTCAGAGCAGAAGAGTGGGTTTTAAAGACATTCACGTTGTGATTGGATACTACCAGGGAAATAATCTTCCTTGGATTAATAGCAACCTTACAGATGGTAAGTGGGATTGTCTTTTACCGTGCTACTACTTTTAAAGATTAATAGTTTAACCTTACTTTTACTACTCTGTACTGTGCATCATGTAGCACTTAACAGTACAACAGAGTAATTCACAAACTCCTAAACGATTTTTACCGCAACAAACGTTGCGAACTGTTAATGAAATCATTTTTAGCTCTAGAAATCATACTTTTCCAATTATATATCATTTCAAGTACAAACCTTGTCATTTTCATTAATTAAATGATGATTACTGTTATTACATCAATGTCCTTACTTGGATTGTTAATTTTCTATGCACTAATACCGATGTGTGTGATGTGCACATGATTTTCCATTTCAGAGATACTGAACACAAATGGGTATGCTCCATCTGCATCGTCTGGTCTCAATGGTGAAGCTGTAATTATTCCTTCTTTCGAATCTCAAAAAATGAAGAAATTATTCCAGATCAATCGCTTCAACCTCATGGCAAGCGATCGAATCCCAATCAATCGAACTTTACCAGATGTACGAAAAAAAGAATGCAAAAAGCTACAGTACGACGATCTGACCTTAACTACTAGTGTGATAATAGTTTTCCATAATGAAGCCTGGTCCACACTCATGAGAACTGTTTACAGTGTTATCAATCGTTCCAGTCGAGACTTACTTAAGGAGATCATACTCGTAGATGATGCTAGTCAAAGGGAGTTTTTGAAGGAGAGTTTGGATAGGGATGTTCGCGAGATTAGTCTTAATGTAGGAGTTTACGTTCGAGTTGTAAGGAGCCCTGAGAGGATAGGACTCATCAAAGCAAGACTACTCGGGGCAAAAGATGCGCAAGGAAAAGTATTGACATTTTTAGATGCTCACTGTGAAGTGACCATCGGTGAGGAAAACACTTTCTTTGGAAATTCGATTTACATTAATAATGTTAGTCCGTTTCTTTTTAATTGTGGCTCTTTCTCTTGTTAGGATGGCTGGAGCCATTGCTGAACCGTGTTAACGAAAAACGCAACGCAATTGTGAGTCCTGTTATTGACATTATCAACGATGACACTTTCCAGTACGTACGCAGCTTCGAATTACATCAAGGCGGGTTCAATTGGGAATTGCATTTTAGATGGTTTTCTTTACCTCATGATGTTATCGTGAGTCGACAGGGGAGACCAACAGAACCTTTTAGGTATGTGATGACAATACAAAATGAGTTTTACTTTCCAGAATATACTTTACTAAAATTGTACCTTTTATAATTCATTACTATCTTACTTAGAACTCCTGTAATGGCTGGGGGTTTGTTTTCCATTGACAAAGAGTATTTCTATGCTCTTGGATCCTATGATTACCATATGGAGATATGGGGAGGAGAAAACATTGAAATTTCTTTCAGGGTAATGTAGAACCTATATAAATACACTTACTTATTCCTAGAAATTACTTTTTTATTGCCTCAATTAGCGTCAATTGATCAATAAATTCAATACTGTAATTGTGTAGTATGTTTGATATGAATTAATGTTGCAGGGATGGATGTGTGGGGCAGAATTGGAAATCGTCCCATGCTCACACGTAGGCCATTTATTCCGAAAATCTTCTCCGTATTCATTTCCAGGAGGAGTTGGAGATGTACTCAATTCTAATTTAGCAAGAGTGGCCTTAGTTTGGATGGATAGTTGGAAAGAATTTTATTTCAAACTTCATCCTGGTAATTACACCCACCACTCTATACTTATATACTTTGTATTCAGACTCACTCGGAACAAGAAAGTGTTTTTTCTGTGATGAAATCGTTACACGACATTATGACGTTGAAAGAGAAAACGGATTTCTCTCAATTAATGGTGGTAGATAAAACCAATTACCGAGAGAAAGTCTTTTAATACAGCCCAATAAGCTTATCATATCTAATCACAGCGTTTGTACAGCACTATAGCTCAAGTATAGTTAAAAGTCACTTTTCAGAGTTCATTTTCTCCCATTTCGTTCGCATTAATTAAACTGGTACCAGTAGGTAAAGTACATAGTAATAACGCCCCCAAAACGGCAAATGATCAGTACCTACAGTAGCATCTTTGATTTTGATCATTTACTGTCTGGCAGGAAAGTTCCTTTACACAGTACTTTTCCTTTTCTTATGCTAAACCCATATAAAACTTTCACCGAACTTTCACCAGATTTTAATCGTATCAACTGTTCTATGCAGCTTGTTATCTCTGTACCAGTGATACAAATACTACCAATTGATAGCGCAAATAATTTATATAGCTATACCATGCATATGTGATTTGTTTGCTTGGGGCAATGAGGGAAAGTTTCATAGGGACTGGGACTGGGACGTGAATGACGTATGTGAGATGCCATTCTCGGTAGTAGTAGTACGTTTCAATAGTTTTCAAATAAATGCAGAGATTGTTCATTATAAATAAATCAATATCTAATAATCAATATACACAGACGTGTCAAGTCACCCCATTTCTAATTTAACTCTAATCAATAATACAATACTTTAATCTATGTAACCGTCTAGCTATAGAAGAAATGGTATATCGTGTGCGTTTTCTTTATTTCAGAATCCGTGAGATATGCAAATCAATCAATAGAAAGTCGGGTTAGATTACGAGAAGATTTAAACTGCAAGTCATTTTCCTGGTATTTAAACACAATCTGGCCAACTCACTTTCTTCCTACTGAGAAAACATTCTTCGGGAAGATTCGTAACAAAAGAACAGGGAAATGTCTGCAATCCCCTCGGACAAAAACATTTGGACAGCCATATGGGCTGGCCACAGTGACAGACTGTATCGTGGAGATGTACCCATCACAATTATTTATTTTGAGTGCAGATGGTTACGTCAAAACAGACGACAGTGTATGCTTGGATGCTCCAGAATTTAAATCCGATGATTCGGAAGTGAGGATCATGGCCTGCAATACTCTCAATAGACAGAAGTGGAGTTACAACAGTAATTTTAACATAGTTCACACAATTAGTAAAAAGTGCTTAGATTTGCCAGTGAAGCAATCAGGTCTAGGCCTAACACTCAGACAATGCGATAGTAATAGTTTAAGCCAACAATGGAACCTTGAAAATGTGCAATGGAAATAAAAACATTTATTTTTGAATACAATCTTACAGTTTTTAATTACGGGAATATTTTTATGAAAAACTACAATAAAACCTTAACAATGAGTCCGACTGAATAGGTTTTTTTATTATTTCATATAAATAATAATAATAACAATTTACTACCTCCTTTTCTTAAAAGTCGACATGGTTCATACATTTATATTACCTATATTAATTATTATTGAAAAAAGTTTTGAAAACTACCATGTCAGTACTTGCGTAAGTATTTATAATTGACAAATGTACATGATTTTTTTTTATTTTCCCCAAAATATTCCAAATATTGTAAATAAATCCGAATAAACACGATGAGTTATTAAAATCTAAAAAAAATTAAACATTCAAGACCATTCACGTAGGAATTAATCTGATGCCTCCCCCTCGTTCCCAGTTGCGAAATAATCGAATTTATTTCGACTGGGAATTAATGCCGGTTTTTCTTCAGTTTGTTGCGGCATACGATAACGACCTTCTGAGGAACGAGAATCGTATCGGTCGTCATTATAGCGATGATGGCTACGCACATCTTGCTGGAATCCCTCACTGCCAACCATAAAAAGAATCACATTGAAAATCAAATAGTTATAATCAAATAGCCATTTCAAGCAATCAAATCCTTGAAATGATTAAATGGTATAGATGTGGTAGACCGAGTATAAAACCTGTTAATAATTCGACCTAGCCAATAGCGATACTTGGTATTGTGTACCTATTTGAGATACCCGGCTGAACAGAAAAATTATAAATTGAATTGAATTACATCGTTGTATCGCAAATGGCTTGGCCGAATTAAAACCAAAGGACAGTTCGATCTACTACATACTACAATGATATTTCATCAATAATTGTTCCAACATACAACAATACAACCATAATAACAAAAATGTTTTGAACGTACCTATCAATATCTCGACTTGCATTTCTAGGAAGATTATTGCCTCGGTTTTGACCTCTTCGGTAGACACCGCTACCCGCCGACGCGACATTGTTGCTGTTGCTACCGCTGTTACTACTACTACCACCACCACCACCTATCGATCTTCCTCTCTCTCCTCTTTCAAAGTTTCCTCTGCTGGGAGGATTGCTTCCCCGAAAATTCCTGTTATCTCTCGAATCTCGTGAATCTCTTGAGTCCCTGTCTCGAGATCCAACCCCTCCCCCTCCGCCTCTTTCAAATCTTCTTGGGGGGTAATTAGCATCCCTATTAGCATTTTGACCAGTAGGGGGCCGATAGTTTCTTCTATCTTCGGGATATTCTTCAGTAGTATAGCGATGAGCATTGTCACGATCATCTTCGGGTTCTGAATGCGAGTCTTTATCTCGTTCACGATCTTCTGAGTCGGACCTTTCACGTTCCTCTCGCTGCCATTCTTCAACTTTCTTAACAGCTCGTTCGCCTCGATCGCCATTTTCTGATGATTCACTACCACTAAAATATCATACCATTTATTACAACACAGTTCATCATAATAAATGAGAATATTAGTTAAAAAGCTTATCACAAGCAATACTTAAAATATCGAAAATTTGCTACAGTGGGAAAATATACAGGAAAAAATCACACTATTGTTAATATTTAAATGTAAAAACAAGAATTGAAAAGGCAAAGTTAATTTAATTTGTAGAATTATATGAAAGCTCAAAGGCAACGTAACAAATGTATGCTATAATGCAAATTAAAATCTAAACTACAATATTGCTAATTATGCAAATAAAACACTTAAAATTGAAATAAGCAAAACGGAATGGCAAAAAATTCAAATAATGTTTATCTATAATCATTAGGGTACTGGATTAACTGGCTACTCAAGTAATGAAACCAATTTGCAAATAAAAATAAATGATTATAGATAAACCATAATTGAAAGCGGTGTTAATAAAAAACAAAAAAGATAAATAAAATAGCATTAAGGTTTGCGTAATCTTTATCAACCTTCGGTATTTGTTTCGTGAAAGTCTTAGCTGAATCTGCGCCTGTGATTCAATGATCTTCAGAGGTGGTGGTGGGGGTGCGGGTGGATTCTCCAATTTTCCAGAATTTGGCGGCCGTTGTAAAATCCTACATCATTGATCAGTGCTATGCAGTTGCAGTAAAGCTTATATATACAATGCAATCATAAAGCTAAGTAACAAAATGCAGACGCTCAACACCATGAAATCAACAAATTGTTAGAGGATACCAAACAAAAACTCATCCTCAAACATAGCCGTAGCCCTGCCCTTCATTTCATTTATATGATAAAAATCGATATTTATAATTTAAATAACCCACACTTAACTCCCCAAATTGTACAAGAAATAACTGCATAGTTAATTAAAACTTCTTTCAGTTATCATAATTTTTAATAATTATTTAAAAACTAAGCACATCAATCAATCTCATTTTTATCATTTATGTAGATTGAAGTCTTCAAATTGATGGCTTGCTATTGACAAACATATTATAAGCCCAGCGGCTGGGCCTCAGCCCATTGTCATTGTCACCCACCTTTCAAACAGCGAATATTTTGGCCAAACCACACATTCATTATTATTATTGAGAGAAAATCTTACACCTCTTGTGAATAAACTAGGCTAAATTTAGCTAAATTAAAGTAGAGCAAGGCTACAAAATGTAGTGAACACAAGTACACTGTATATTATATTACCTGTACTGCACATCGCTTTTTTCGGATGCCGTTCTTTGACTCGGCTTAACATTAAGAAGTGCCATTTTCTCTTCTATTTCTCTTTCTCTAGCTGCAGTATCAACGGGTTTAGCGCCGCCGAAAATCGAAGCAGGACCTTCAACCACTGCACCAGGAGCTACACTTACTGTTCTTGGAGCCAGTACTAACTTTTTGCGTTCCTTAGGAGCCTCAAGCACCTGTGGGGTAGGTTCTGGCACTGAAGGTTCACGAGGATTTACATCTGAAGATTCACCGCTAAAAGTGTAACGTAATAAATTGAAAAATATTATTGCTTTAATTTTTGTATAGAGAAAAAATTACATTTTATTGTTAGTTATATGATGATATTAGGCTAATCGTACCTGTTATTTCTATTTCTTCGAAATTCTGGACTGGGTCGCCTAGGGGGTCTCACTTGGTCGTCATAATGCTGCGGTCGTCTGTTGTAGCCCCGATCACGGTCGCGATCTCTGTCTCTATCATCCCTGCGTTCAAAATGGTCATCTCTTCGCTCAAACTTATCTTCCCTTCTCCAGCTGTTTTCCATTTCTTCGTCTTGTCTATGCATTGGAGGGCCTCCTCCACGCATTGGGCCGCCTCCCTGACGCATCATGGACATATCAGGTTCAGGATGGCCTCCGTAGTCACCACCACGATCCCCACCACGATCCCCACCACGATCCCCACCTCGATTGAAGTTGTCGTAATCATTACGAGGTCGCCTAAAGTTAATAAGACAATCAATGATATAAATGCAACTTGTGCCAAAAGATTTCAAACTGGTAATGTAATACGACATTTATAATTACGAGTATAGATTTACTAACCGTGGCTCATAATGGTTACTATTGAACTGCTGAGGTTCGCCGGGTCCTTGAGGTCTCATAGTAGATCTCCAATCATCAGGTGTTTCGTCAACTCTTTCACCTCTATTATTGTCCCTCCTGTTGTCCCCTCGGCCGTCATTGTCCCTGTGCTGTCCATTATTTCCAAGACTAACACGAACAGGGCGACCCCGCAACATTTGCTCGTTTTTAATAAGGGCATCTATCAGGTCCTGTCTGGTGCCGAACTCCACATAACCGAAACCTCTCAATCGATTGCTGGTAGTGTCCCGTGGCAAGCGCAGTTCGACAACATCCAGATCCCGAAAAAATTTGTAAACGTCATCATCCGCAATATCATAACTTAAATTGCCAAGGTGTGCGATGAAAGGCGCTTGTCTTGGTATTTCACTGTCATCGTAAGCCGGACCACGAGAAGCGCGTGGTGCTGAGGGCAGAAATATGCGCTCTTTTGCGGTGATCAATTCTGCAAAAATTAATGAATATAATTATGATTTTGACACTATAATAAAGACTGACAGACTTAAGTAAAATCGAAACACACTTACCATCTTCCTCAACTTCATCAGCCCAAGAGCTCACCACTGATTGCTTTTTTGGCGCATAAATAACATTTTGACCAGGAGCGGCAGCTTGACCCTCATCCAACCTGGCAGTGAATTCTTGCAAACTCAAAGTAAGCCCTTTGCTTTTCTTGCCTTTTTCTGTTTACAAAAATTTAGAACATGTAATTAAACATAGTTTAGTACATATAATTAATTATAGATACAGGAGGCAAACGATTTTTTGGTCGATCTCCCAAGCCAACGATCCTTTGACGTTGACAATATTGACAAATATTTACGTGATGTTGCTGATACTATATGGACGCGGGAGATAAATATTACGACACTTATTAATGACACCCTTTTTAATTGATTTGATCATGTTCGCTAAACTACATCTTGAACAACACAAATTGACAATTAGGTTTTGTACAAACCTAATTTTTATGAGAATCAACCAAATGTGTTTTGGGACACTTTTAATACCAGCCGGTCTCAAAGCTCAACAAATACAAATGCCTTGAGAAATACAGCATAACCGGCAAAAGATTCAAAGCCATCAGGTCATTCCACCACTTTTATTTCATTTCTCAAAACCGTAATTTTTTTAATGAATTTAGTACAATCTAATACTAAAACAGTTTATGCACCTCTCTCGGCGGAGATCTCACAGATAATTTAAATCTCCATACTCCATTATCTCGCCTCTAATCCCTTAATTGCTAATAAAACTTCGTAACGACAATGTTATCATTAACAAGTCATATTCCATATTGTGGATAAAAAAATATAACATAACCCTAACTAACTAAATACAGTAAATACCTCTCTAGACGTTGGAACTGTCAACAACTGTCAAGGTATTGTGTACTAACTACGACGTAGGAATATATTGTCTTTAAAGCTTAAGATTGGTTGTATTGTGAATGTTATAAATATAACATTAGTAAAATATTTATCTAGTTGAAATAACTGACCATGTTTAAAATAGTTACAGTTTACAACGTAACATACATAAGTTAATGACGACAAATAATATTAAATAAAGTACAGCTTGTAGGTAAAAGGTAAGCAATCAATACTCAACTAATACAATCACCATTTACCAAAACTTATGTAACTATCTAAATAGAAGGTTATCTTTACATCGAAAACTTCTAGGCAAATGCAACGAAATAGTCTCCAAAACGTTAAATTTTTAAATGACATGCACTAGGGTTAAAATGAAATGTTAATTTTTTTAACTTACTTGTGGCCATGGTATTTAAAATCGTATTTTCACAAAATTTTTAACTGTTTCACAGATTTTCCAGCCCTTCAACTTCTGCAAGCGATACTAAAAGAGCTTCGGAAAGTTTAGCATTGGGAGCGCTGTCGTTATACCGCTACCTTTCAAAATTGCCATCCTCCTTCATTCATTCCACTCACACAC
>JABASH010000850.1:0-32569 GCA_019776445.1 Tomocerus maximus | reverse complement strand
AATTCAACTTTTTTTCATTTTGGTTCAAATCTGTAGAATTTTGAACCAAAATACATGCCAATTTTGGTCCAAATTAAAAAATTGAATTTTAGTTGATTAGCTCTCATTACCAGCCTACCTGATCCCAGTCCCAATAATATCACCTAGGCAATTATCTTGCATTCAGTTAGAGCATCGATATTGCTTACACGTTTAGAATTTAGAAATTTAAAAAAATTGAAATTTACGTTAATGCAAGTCAATAATAAAAAGCAATATGATTTTATATTTAGTTCTCAAAGTATAATTCTGGCCGAATAATTTTGTTCTTGAAAATTGATGAAACACTTAAATATAAAGAGTTAACAACATCAGAAATCTTACTAGCTGTTCCCCTCATCAGAGGCAACCAAAAAACAACATCCTCCTGGAAATAATCTCCGAATCCAGTGACAGCCGTAGGTGGTCCAGGAAAGTTTGATAAAATCATTGTCGTCATCCAATTTGTAGCCCAAATATCTGTGAGCCATCGTGGAACTGACAGAAGTAAAGGCACAGTTCCAAAATTAGTAAATAGTATGGGAGTTTTTTTGAGTTCTCGAGTTGACTTTTGCGCTTCCTTCAACCTTTTTCTCGGACATTTTCCACCAACCGGGATTGCAAATATACCAACAGTCCTAAAAATGAATTAGCAGTAAAATAAATTAGTACTTTGTCCTTGTTTGTATGACTATAGTAGCACAATAGTTACTTTTACAATATTATTTTTATTTATGACTTATTAGTACTCTTACTAACTGAAGTAGTAATGCATAGCCATACAATATTTTGTACGAAAAATGAGGAGCATAAAATACATACCAATGATTGACAAGAGTTTCCATGGGATGACCTTTCCAAGGCATTGGACTTAATCCCCGCATTACTTTGGGAATAAATTGGCTTTTGCCTTCGTTTTCCAAAAACTTTCGAATTCCTCCAGCAAATCCTGCAAGTAAAACTGCAGTGACAGATACTTTGTGCCTGGAACTAATGTCTTTCAACTGGGTCATAGATATTTTTTCAGTCATTGTCGTATGCATATTTTTTGTAAGTTTATGTGCAGGTAAGTGCCAGAAATTCCTGTCTACTTCCAGAATGAATTGTTTCAAATGGAAATAAGGAGTCAAAACTACTATTCCTATTGAAGTGAAAAACGTAGCAAATAAATTTCTTTTTTGCTGAGGGGCTTTTGGGACTTTACTTACAGGTTCACCACTCAAATGGGCCATTATCAATTTCATTATTGAGTAGCCGTCGCCAATTGCATGGTGGAGTCTAAATATCAATGCAAATTTTGGGACTGCCGTGTCAGACGGATTTTTAAGGGTTGGAAAAGAACTTGTAGGAACAAAGTCTAGATGAACTTTGGGTTGTGCAGTGGCATAGTTTCTTACAATCAGCATTTCCCATGGTGGCGTTTTTGGTGGAAAAGCTTTAGTAGAAATTGGACCTAACATTTTTGTGAATTCTTCTTCTGTAATGACGGTTTGAACTTTTTCGTCATTATTATTGTCATGAACGATAGTGCCTGCGAGATAATTTTCTGCCTCTTCACACAATTTCACATGGTTTTCCAATTTAAAATTATCGTCCCATTTCCAGAAAGGAAAACCAAGCCAATGTTCAAAATATTGCTTCAGTTTGGAATAACTTTTTTCACCTTTGTCGTTTTTTGCCTCTATTACATCATTTAGAATAACGGATCTAATTTTATCCAAATCAGGAGTTCCCTGATATGTGATTACTACATTTAGCATGCATTCGGATCGTTTCGTCACATCATCTAAACCCACGATAGCGTCCCTTGAACTCATTATTCCAACCCATTGTGGCCTTAGTATTTTAGATAAGAATATTACAAAAAATCTGTACAAATAGAGTGGCGTGACGAACAAAAATATGCACGGAACTATCAGAGAGTACACAATAAATGTTAGAATTATTAAAATAACTTTAGCCAAAATCGGAAGGAAATTTAAATAGCTTCTTTTGGAGTTGGTTTTTCTTGATGCCATCCTTAAAACTATGATCACAATCACTACTTTTTTTAAAACCTACTCTACTGTATGTTATGTTCACTTTAATATTCACTGAATAAACTTGTTTTTCAAATAAGTCAAGATATCAACATAAATAGTTTATTGTATGTAAATGGTTTAAGAGGATCAACTTTTGAGAACGAACAATCAACTGTCTACTTAGGGATACAAGAGAAAATTGACTTTGGCCACATTCAAATGTTAACCTGAGAAAACGTTATAACAATCAGAAAATATTGCCGACTGAGCTAGATTTGCACAGTAATAAGAGACTTCTCAACTCTAGTTTCATCGGATGCCTAAGCAATTCATCGTGTGCAAATGTGCAAGAGAAGGTAATGTCTAAATTCTACATCATTATTGTAGAGTAGGTAATAATCAAATATTTGTTTATAGAGAAATGCTCTTATAATATATGGCTACAGACAGTTAACTTTAAAAGTAACTTGAGATTTCAGGGTAAACAGCACCAAGTCAAGTATCAACAGCCAAACAAATGTGTGCACTTATAGCCACAGCTATCGCCAAATACAACTTATCCTACTTATTGTCAGCTACTGCGTTGTATGAAAAATATTAAATCATTAATTCGCATGCAGACAAATGAGAAGCTTGTGATCTAAATTCCTAAGGCTTGTCAAGGTAGACAAAGTCAATGTTTATCAACGGTACTCGAGACTCAACAAATATCATGGGGTGATTCTTTAATTTAAGGTATTTGGCATTATGGACAATTCCGAGATATTGGAGTTGCCACGCAATGAGACTGTTGCTGCAAACTGGGAGCCATTGAATTAGGTTCTACCCATTGGATTCATATGTTATGAATCACAATTCGCAAATCCGTTTTTCTGTATTGGCATTCGGATTTAAATACCCAAACCCTATGTATACGTATGTATCTGGAATATTGGTATTTAAATAACTTTTATTATATTAAACTTATTCGGTTTATTGTGTTATATTATAAGACTCTAGTGCTGTAAATTAATGGTTAAATTGAAAGCTTTTACTTTTTAGTCAAAATATCAAAACATCCAGTGAAAAGTACAGGATATGATGCTAACCCAATTGTTTTGTTAAATATCAATGTCACATTTCTATTAAGAACATGCAGATAACCATTCTATTTCTCGTATTTTATTTACCATCACTTACTCTGACCCTGTGTTTATAGAGAAGTGACATATAATGCGTATGCTGTAAAATAAACGATTGGTCCATTCCACTTCTAAATATGATAGTATGAATTTTAAAGTTGTTTACATAAATAAACCTTCAGATAAATAAGTACCTAGTGAGTTTATAAGTAAATACGAATACACTACTGTCATTATTATATATTGTATGTGTATGTATGTATATCTGTATCTTAACTTTCCAGTGCATTTACCAAAATACAATATAAACAACACTAATTGTCATTAGATTCAGTATTTACTGTCATGTAGCTAGTTGCATGTCGATGGATCTGAACAATAAACGCAATGGATAATGTAATTCTGTGTGGATGTATACCACGTACCTACACACATAATGTATAACATCGTGCAAAAAATTGTGCCAACAAGGAAAGAAAAGAGAACAAGAACAACAACATAACGTTCGTTCAGTTGAGCATAATATTAGGTACCTACCTTTTAGTATTTTGCTACGATGGTAATAGAATAGCTATGCTACATCAAACTGAAAGTAGTAACCTTCAATCTCATGATTCCTATTCAGTAAGTATGCCATGCGTCTTGTTCTGACTGTAATAAGCTTTAATTATAAACATGTTACATACGCACGGTTACACTTTATTAGTCACACAATCATTTGGATTAATAAATGTGAGATTCCTGACCTATTCTGTGAGAGTTGACATCATGGAATAAATATCTTTACAGGGGGCTATTGCATACATTTTTACATTTTCGGTGAATTCCTTTGGATAAACTTACTTCCCAAATAACTAATTTCTTAAATATCTCAAGTCAAAATCTCATGTCCCTCAAAGGTTTGCTTTTTTACTTATGCTGCTCCTACATAGCAACAACAAAAAACAATATCAAAAACTTTCCAATTTCCATCACCTTACATAACAGTTAACGCAGTCGAAAATGTTAGAATTTGTCAGTTATGAAATGATTCGTGGACGCCATTGATAAACATATATTTTGAGTGAATTTCTTGCTCCATCTTCCATAAGCTTCAGTAGAATGGCGGAAAGGTAACATTTGTACTTACTACACAAAAATTTATCAAAACTGCGATTCATTACAACTTAAGTATCTATATAAAAAGTAAATATATAAAAATGGCACCTATGCATATAAATAAAAAGTATCTAAATAGTGTGTTTGATGGGCGGAGTTTGCTCAAAACTTAATAAATAATTGTGCAAACAATGCAAAACTATTTAGCAAACCATCTAATTTTTCAGGAGTCAATTGTCTTTTACTCACTCTTTTGCCTATGTTTTAAAATGTATTTTTATTAAATTCAGCCTAGTGATTAATTAAAAATCCAGAATAGTTAAAAATGGCCAAAATAGTAGTGTAAAGATTTCTACTAAACAATTTGATTACTGCAATTTTTAAAAGACCAAATATTATATGTTCCACAGATGCTTTAATACAAGTTTTTTGATGCAGACTAACCGAAGAGGTGAGGTGAGTATTCGACGAGGTGCCCACTGACAATGGTGTCTTTTTGGTCAACTGAATTTCTTTGTAAAGTATAGAAATGACTACATTTTGTGCAATTTAATTTTTGCTGCGATTTGTATCACAGTTTGTACCATACAAAAATGAAAATATGGATAGGAAATAGGACAAATTGCGCAATAATTTAAGTGATGCAGTGGGATGGGAAACCATCTCAGAATGTTTAATCATCGAAGGAAGTGGTTTCGAGACATTTTAGGTATTTACCAGTAACCTTATAATACTTTTATGATTAGGGTTAGTTGTTGAGTACTAAGTGTGGAAAGTGTCCAGTCTCAAGTGAAACTTGTTAGAAAACGTCTGAAACGGAAAGTGTGAAGAAGATGGAAATGATGGAATATGGAGTGAAGATGCGTAAAATGATAAATAAATAAGAAAGCGGACGTATCCAATTCCCAATTTTGACTTTAATACTCTAAAGACAGATAACATTATCTAAAGGAAAGCTTGTCTCATTGTAACATTTACAGTTACACCAATGGTGCCTATTTAATAGGTCGGTCGGTAGTATTGCATGCTTGATAATAGCTTAGTTTAGATAAATAGCGGTAACTTGATTCGTTCTTGGCTTCTGTGCGGCCTTAGTAGTCGCCTTTGCTGGTAATTTCTCA
This sequence comes from Tomocerus maximus, assembly GCA_019776445.1. Classification (NCBI taxonomy): domain Eukaryota; kingdom Metazoa; phylum Arthropoda; class Collembola; order Entomobryomorpha; family Tomoceridae; genus Tomocerus; species Tomocerus maximus. The sequence goes on along the minus strand of JABASH010000850.1, from coordinate 27,190 downwards.
TGTCAGCCACGACGATATTATTTCAGTACACAATATTATCATTATTATAAACCTTTCCTAAATGAATACCATCATAAATATGTAATAATGATAAAGAGCTACTTATTAAATTAATAGCCACGCTAACATTACACATGACCTTTTATCGTAGTGCATCTGCATGCATAATACAATACTACTATAGTAATATTCACATTAAACACAAGTAATAGTATTTCATAGACAAGACAAAGTTCTAAAATAATTAGATGCCTGCATAGAATTTATTTATTAAATAGTTTATAAAGCACCTACTGGTAAAGGTAACTCTAAAATTAAAGTGCTAATCCAATTACAACAATGGCATACACCGAGATTAACAGTTAAAGACTATTGGCCACGTTATGAAGATAAAATAATGTACAATTTGACTAACAACAAGTAAATTAAATACCAATTTGCTCACACTCAGCGTTAATCCCTTATCCATTGCATTGTGCGCCGGTTTCACGGTGAAATGGAAACACCAACGTCCAGTCTTACAATCCTTCGATATTCATGTCACAATAACAACGGATTTTCATGGCTTTTCGATTCGTAATTACCGTATTGTCTCACATAATAAAAATATTTAAAATAGGAAGCCATATTACACTGGTTTCAATGTTAACGTATTATCTCGACGACTTTAAATACACTACACTTTCAAATTAAGACTTACAAATTAATTTCTACGACCAAGCAAATTAGTATTTCAGAAACAGAAAAGTCAATGTACGTAGCATTGTAATCCAATTACACAGCTACCTATCTTTTATAGTGAAGTCTGTTTCTGCAATCCTAAATGACTTTTCCATTATTTTCACATTCTTATACCCACACATTTAGAAACTATCATACACGATGAATACGATATAGAGCATACACTTATCTTTTCGTCATTGATCATGTTTACATGAGTACCTTTCCTACTTACGAACAAGAACGTATCAATCTCTCAGGTCTAGTATGGTCATTCCCTTAATTTTCCAAAGAATCCCACTTTTTCTACTTTAATATTTATTATACGCTAGACAAACAATTTTATATGTCTGACATCCATGACTATAATTTTAGTAAAATTTAACACCTTAAATATAATGAAATTTATCTATGTGTGCGTACACATAGTATAGAATAGACTATATATATGCATAGACTCAAATACATACATTAAATCGCCCATTCGTTCGCAACGTCTCTTTTAGCACAATTCATTTCCATCTTACAGAGACTCAATACATGAATTACTCACTAACTTGGCTGCAATTATTTTTCTGGTAAGTTACGCGAACTCATGCAATATTAACATACATGGTAATTAACTGTCAAGACATGCAATCAAAGTTTACTTGACGCTACTCATATGAGCTGATCTCTATACTACAGCTACACAGCTACTATTTCCCCTAGATATGTAGTCCTAGTCCTAAATAGGAGGATATACGGCTGTATCTATTTATAAGTCGGTAGGATGTCACATTATTGCATTTAACTGCATATTACGTAAGATTTCAAATAGTTGATGAAAGAGTTGAATTTATGTTTGAGTAATTAGGCAGCTAAAACCTAAGGCTATACTTGTATATACTAACACATAATTTGTCTATACTAAGTTACACTTTTACATATTCTGTAGAGTTTGATTATTGTTAATAATTACTCTTTTTCTAACGACAAACTTTCCATTCACTTTCATGTCCCCCATCCATGCCCTCCAGTATTTTTTGGTATTTATGCTCATTCATTAGCTCAGCAATGTAGCTTTGCTGTCTGTAGCCAGTCCTCACTTACACATACAAAAACTCATTGACATCTGTTAACAGTACGTTCTCGTATAAAAGCCAACAATCAGATTTCATACTGATAAACAGGATGCAGTAGTATAATAGTGAAGAATTAATTTATGTTCAATTGTTGTAAGTATTTAATAGGCGAAAGCTCTGTGAAGTCTCAATTGAATTTAAAATTAGGGATGTCATATTACAAGAAGAGGACTCCAAGCCTGAACGATACGTTAAGGGACAACTACTGAAAAGGATTCTCACACAGGCGCACAAGGCCAAACACTGGCATCTTTGAAAGCAATCAGCTTTATCTACACTTAAGTATGACATCATGTCCATTTAATTCTTTAGTAAGGCAACATTCAAATCACACCTAGATGAGCTAAAACCGTCTTCAGTTAACTAAGACTACGCCCCCGAATTTTAAATCAAAAGTTAAGCCAACACACTAAATTCATTGGAAATATTTAAATTTTTTACAAGAAAACTATACTAAACACGATAAACGTTTCCTTTAAGCAGTGATATCAGTAACATGTTTTAATTAGTTTCATATCGACAAAAGGTTAGTACCTAGTAGAGATATTTAGTATAGTACTATATTCTAAGCAAAATGGAAGCCGTAATTTGCCTAACTATCATGTAATATTGCTTTTTCACTACTACACTATTGTTGGTCTACATTCTGTATACTTAATTCAGAAAATTCTTATTCTTATTTAATTGGCAGGGTAGTAGACTCTCTTGCAAACTATTGAAAGCACATGCAGACCACATTGGTATAATTCTGGTCAGACCATATACATACAATCAGTAAGACAGATTAGTACATATCGTCAATTTTCTAACCAAAGATTGGCGCATTTTACAATGTATAATTTGGATATTTGGCAGAAATCAAAAACAACTCCGAGGATCTCTAAATGATCTGCTGCTTTGTAAAAGATTAAGAACATCAATGAGGAATAATATTTTAAAATGATATCTAATATCACTAGCCACATTGAATTTAACATGCTATTGCATAACTATAGTAGACACATTAGGAATTATTTATATTGCTGATAGAAACGGATGAAAAATTAGTAAAGACTTGCAATATACAGAAGTTGTCATTATATTAAAAGGTAAAATTAATCATTGCATGCTAAATGATACAGGAATCGGCTGCATGCTTATAGTAAAGAATTAACTACTTAGGTACATTTTTCGGAAATAGAAAATTCATTTTTAAAGGTGTCTATAGTCCAAATAAAAAGCGGCGATTATTGATACATCGATCTACTTAATAACAATTCAACTGCTCTGTTAAGATCAAGCCTAAAACATCACAAAAAGAATATAACTTCAGTCTTGATAATATAGTAGATTGGGTTACGGTGTAATCATTTCTATCATATCAGAGCACGCACCATTAAAATGACAGCAGTTGCCCCGTCAGTACATCCCAAACTCATAATATTAATTAATAGCAAAGAACAAACTCAGAATGGCTTACATTTGCAGAATAGCTAGCACACAGAAACCAAAAAATTCAAAACTTTTGATTAAAGTTCATGGCTGGTTAATATATTTTTAGATACACTTTCCAACCGTAACATAATCACTTGGCTTAAACGCGGAGTACATTTTTCTGCCAGTATTTCAATACACAACTGTAAGCTTAAAAACGGAGAACGCGATTCAACAAAGAATTTACTGCATAGAGATTTACGCACTCTCTGATTATCTAACTAGCTATCGGGGCCAAATGGATCATACTGGATCTGATATGTAGAAAGTATTTATATCATGATACTATCTGCAAGACTTCTATCAATATATTCAATACAAGCATATGGTCAAGTATAGTCATTGAAATAACTGAAATTGAGCATGACTGACATGAAAGGGATAATTTTTAGTACATTATTACCTATTTATCAAATTAACTAAATCTAATTTAATCACGGGACCTTTAAACAACGGTTAAAAAAACAATACATTTCATTAAGGCACTCAATATTTCGTCATGAATGTACTTCCAATTCAATGTGCATCTTCTCATTGTGTTTTTCTGACTTAGTGGTTATCATTGCTACTTACATCAAAACAGCATTGATAATATATTTTTATCTAACCGACATGACATCCAAATTACATGCACAATCCAGCTATTGAAGGATGTACTGACTACAGACAATAACTCGTTTTTGAACTGCCATTAAGTGATCACGATCGATAACATCACTAGTAGGTACCTAATATTGATAATATTGAATAGAAGAATATTGAATACAGAAACCATGTCAAGTAATAAAATGCAAAATAAAAGATGAACGCGATAAGAACACAATAGATGAACAATCAACTTAGGCTCGTATTACGAACCTCGTCTCATGATCTTGAGGGCTCCTCAAGTACCCGATAACCATGGTGAGGACCAATCACAGAATTTAAAACGAATCTTGAGGAGCCCTCAGAATCTGAGACGAGGTTCGTAATACGAGCCTTAAGAGATAAACAAAAAAATGAATAAGAATGTTCATGTACAGATTTCCCATGTGCGGTAAATATACATGAATAAGTATAAGGGACTGTGTATGTATGACTACAGATCTGTACCAAATATACGTCGATATTCTGTACCAAATGTACGTAAATAAATCAATGGCTGATTATTTTATCCATAGCAGTATACATAGGTAGATCAATTTCAGAGTATTTTTAATTAAGCGTAACTCACTTTAGAGTATAGTAACAGATTGTGCGTATATCTCTGCAACAGTACGTTTACTTAGATGGAATAAAGGAGAAACGTAGCACAACGTAAAAATACCCAAAAACGTCACATTCACAAACAACACACTCGCTCATTCATCGAAGCTTCATTTGAAATGATAGCATTCGGCAATCATACTTAAAAGCAAAGGTACCCAAGTGTAAGAGCTTACAAATGCAAAGAAAACGATCGGGATCACAATTCAGAACCCTCTGATGTTTCTATCGCACTTTTTGCCCTTACGCATATTATAATATGTATGTGTTATTTAAAATAACGAATTAATCGTTAATATCTACTTAATATACTAGTATAAGATTTACATACTTCAATCAAACCCGATTCTCTGTCATACTACAAAGCCAAAAAAACCAAATTTACAAATAAATCAAATTACCTAATGCTACAAATTACACTAATTATTATAATAATGCCTAATAGCTATCTAAACTCTACTATTTACAGTTTACCACAAATTCATGAACATCATCAATTGTCTCCAGGGAACAAAGGTGACAAATCCATGGCAAACATTTTAACCATAATCCTGGCGTCAACTGCATGTATTTTGTTACATTCACAGCTTTTCCTCTTAAGAAGCATGCTAATGCGACTTAATTGGTCAAGAGAATAACAATAGTCATATTTTATACTATTTATAGCGTATATCTTGTTGTACAACAGACATCCTAAACACTTAACACAATACACTTCACATGTTACAAATTCATACCACTCAAAATGAAAACATTTAGTATAATCTAAATTGTCCCAACACACGAGACTGTTTATGTACATTTTTATTATGCTTGATTCGTTTGTGGAGTAGAACTAGAGCTACTTATCCACATTTCCTACCTAACTGCCTCTAACTGACAGATACAATCTATAACTTAAAAAAGGTGGTTAACAGATAAACAAAAAAGCATTCCATCCGCGACAATAAATTATTCCTAACAAACGAAACCCAACTCTGTACAAATATTCTCAACGTCTCTTGAAAATAGCTGACAAATAATTGATATGAATTAATATAACATAACTGCCTTAGGTAAATAGCTGCATTAATGTGACACGATGTAATGAAACAATTTAAGTTTGTTGATTCTAAAAATTATTTAAAATAATTCCATATAGACTACGTTATATTAAATATCAGAACTGCGTTATAAACAATTATAGGTTAGGAAAGTGAAATAGTAGAGTCGTGATCATGATGTACCTAGACGGAAAAGAGCTGCAGTTAAGAAAAATAAAACATCTGTATATCCTGACTTGTTATGAGAGGAACCGAGTTATTAGTAGCACAGGACTAAACCGTACGATATGACATTAACAACAACCGTTCATTGTTAAAGCAAATTGTGTCAATAAAATTACATTAAAGTGTTGCTTCACAATTCTAACGTTAGAAAGCTTAATTGACATTACTTATATATAATATTGACATCCTGTCAAAAAATCTCTACATTGTAACATAAAGTAATTTGATACATAAATAAAATAATGAACATATTTGCTACTAAAGTGTAGTTGTAGACAGTAAGTAGGCAGGCACTAATCTGCGTGTGATAATAATTTCAGTTACTTTGAAACAACCATGTACACCTCAAACTAGTCTACGCAACTTATGAGTTCTACTACAACTGTATTTAGCTGCACAGTTTACAAATACTTAATACACAATAAGAAGCAGCATAAAGTGACTACAGCGTTGGAATCAATATTACAATATGCAATAAGTAACGAATGACATACTTGGTATTAAAAATTAATGCAAGGATTTATAGCCACGCAGAAATTGGCTGTGCAACTTTTGCTAATCTTTTTCCATTACTTTTTATAATACCAGTACCGAATTCGAGGTAAGTAGAGTAACTATACGCTCTACTTTTATTTCACTATCGCTGACTCTAATTCAACTAACAATTTGTAACGTGAGAAGCCAATTGTTTGTTCTATTGTTGTGATATATTCATTTCTAGTATTTTGATTTGTCAATAAATATTTAGAATTATTGACAGGGTTTTTCAAATTGGATGAGATTTAGAAATATATGTATGGTAACTTTTGTATTCTGTGGATCAGAAATGAAATTTGTTTTTAATAAAGCAAATTATTTACTTCAGAATGAAAGGTTTAGTTGCCACTTTGTCCTATAGCTGCTAATTTCTATAAAATCAACATTTTAAAGCTAATAAATTGCATATATCATTTGCATAGAACAAGTAACTTCTTGGATACATGAGGAAACACATTTCAAGTGTTGCAAAATTTGGTTTTTCAGTTATATAAAGCAATTGCCAGTGCTGCAAACATTTTAAAAATTACACTGATATTTATGAACAAACGTAAGATAGATTTTAAAAATTCATGCAGCATTGGCGAACAGAACTACCCGCGATTTGAAGTTCGGTCTTCAAGTAATTAAGTTTAAAAGGTCGGACTACGACTTTTACAAATTCAGAAGTACAGAGAAAACTATTTGTACCAAAACTTATTTGTAGAAAACTACATTCTGGTTCAATGTTAATAAAACCAACTTATTCAATAAAGGTATTTACCTAAAACTATGAAGACGTTCACTGTATATTACACTGAAAATGTGAGAAAAGTTTCCTGAACTTAAGTAACCAGTTTCAAATTTTGATATTCATGATAAAACACTTCTGATGGAAACTAATTTAGGTGTAGGTAACATAGGCCAACTAAATGATAAAACTCTGGCATGAAATTTTAGTGTTGGTGTCTGGATTGGAACTTCAGTTCAGTTCAGATGAAAATTCACGGATATATTAAGCTGGCCTGCAATTTCATTAAAACAGCCTTGCCCTTCGCTTCATGTCATTGCGCCTCCAGCCAGGCTGCCGATAAAATTCAATCCGACTCATATGAAATATTGCATCGAATTCCGCATCACTCAAATGACGCTAAAAATTTAAAAGAATAAATGTCAAACATGCAAATAGAAAATAATTATTTCATATATTAAGTGATTATTACTTCAAGACTGTTACGATCCACATCAGCAGGTAAACGGTAGTTAGTTGTAACAAGAAGATGATACGGATAAACCTTAAGTGGCTCAGTTGACATGATTGGTGTCATATTAGGAAGTGAACGTCGCAAATGAGGACTGGCAGATGAATGACGGAATCCTCCAGTATACGTTGTAGAGCTTCGTATATCAGCACCCTGTAAAAATTTTTAAATGAAAAGTCGCATGCATTAGAAGTTGACAAAATTCCTGCTGTTATTTGGATATCACATACTGAAATGAAGTAAGTACTGGCTAACAGATGAGGCCCGGTTCGCCTCAAAATAATTATAGACACATCATCATGTATAAATAACAAACATATTTTGCATTTCATTTAGTGATACTTAAAATTTAGAAGTGCATGACTTAAGTTACGACTAATTTAAAATAACTTGCATTTTTAAGGATAATTCTAAATTGAACTAATCTGGTATTTCAGGAAATAATAAGAGACACGACACTTACTAAAGCACGTCTATCAGCTTCTGTGATCGACCCAGTCGAGACTAAAAATAGGGAAAATAAAAAACATAAACATGTAAGTTACTAATAATGTAATAATCTAGCAACATTTTTGTAAGGACAGGTGAGGCAACATGTACAATGCAAGACACCATTTAGAGAAAGGGTGGTTATAAAATTATAAAATAATAAACGACAGGACAACACTGCGCATAGTATTTAAAGAAAATTACAACTCTGTAAAAAATTCATTGTTCATTTTGTACTAGTAGGTTAGGTCAAGACATGGAAATGAGGCCGAATCCTACATCTGAAATCTGAACTAAACATTATAAGCAGGTCAGGGAAAAATTTACTCTACAGCCATCAAATATTAAGTCCTAATTTTAAAACCCGGTTAATGACTCTTAACATGACCTGCTTAAAATGGCTATGATTCAGGATTTGGTCCAAGTTTCCAATCTCGACGTTGTATTTTGTGTACAGAGATTTGTACTTTTCAGAGCAAAATCAATGACGTTTTTGACCAACTAATTAAAATAATACTGAAAATTATTATATAATTTAATTTGTTTCTACCCGATGAATCGACTTTGGTATACTTTGACCACGCCGTCACTTTGACTAGAATTTCTTTAGCCATATTTAAAAAATCAGTTCATTTTAATACATGTATAATGAACTGAACGAAATTGGCATTATCCAGTAAACATATACTAATTCAATTTTGCAGTTAAAGTATTATGAATATCAATTAAATAATTATAAATGGAAATAAGGCCAAAATGTCCACCAATTGATGGAACATTGTTGTCAGTAATATTTAATTACTCCATCTATGTTAGAAATCAGCTTCATGTCACAGAATCTGTATCTAATGACAGACAAAATTATCATTAGCCTAATGATCAAAAAGTGAAATTAAATAATTTGCGCAAAGCCACACAAATACAGGACAAATTCTCAATCTAGAATAGTTAAACATTTGGCCTCAAAACGTCCCGTGTCCCAACTTTCCTTATTCATATTATTTAACCCATCTTTTAGAACTTTAAATATCAATTGCGTCTCTCGTACATGTATATTGTTCAAAATTCTAAGCGAAAGGGAAGGTGAATGACAACATATAAGGAACAAGTACTATTTGGCTTACTATCAGATCGTGCACTGCTGAATTCAGTACTATGAGTTTTCTCGCCCATGGCTCCAAACGGATAATCAGCCTAAGACCAATCAATCATTACGTCAACTAAGTAACTAGTAAATATATTATACACAAACATTTTCATTCCAGGGATCGCATCCACATTCAGTTTAGCTCACGTCACGTATCATTTACTACCGATATTACCGCACTATAAAATATATTATTCTAATTTCTGATTCTGGTTCTATCTAATCTATAAAAACGACAAATAGTACGTATCATAGTAAATATCAAAAGCTAACAATAAATTGCATGTGAATACATATGTGTCAAAAGCACGTAGTGGACAATGTCACTGAACAAAGACAAAAATTAACAATATTTTACCTAGCACTAAAACAATACAATTTAATGTTTCTAATTTCCTCGAATTAAAATTATACATTCGTAAAAAAGTCAATGTGTATGCTTAATTTATTTCTAGAGTCTTACTATGACTGAACTCTTATCACCAGTAAAAGTCTTGAAATATCAAAATTTTCAAAGTTTTTTCAACAAAATTACTTATTTTAAGATAAACTTATTCGTAAATACGCTTAAGTAATGAATAAACAGACGAACATAATGTGAGACATCAACCCATCATTAAGGGTAAGTGTATTAAGGAAACTTAACTTCCTATATATTCAGGAAATAAAAGCTCAAGAAATTTATACACATGTAATATTTTTGGTACGGAACAAATGCAACGACTTTGTTGTTGCCCATATGAGTATCACATGTGAATTATTTGACAGGTGAAGCCTAAAAAATTTCAAAATTTATTCACCCATGCTGACTGATCATGTAACTACAACTAACTGAATGGGTGCGAACAATCGTACTCTATGGTAATACTCATTAATTGACATATTGAGTGAAAATTAGTAAATACAACATAAACGATTATTAGTTACCTATTACCTATGGAATTTTTCTTGCTGTTCAGATATTAAAATTATCGGTAAGTTGATTTAGTATCTAACAATAATGTGTTATGAAAAATTTGTGGAACAAGAATTTTCTGAATTTTAGTTTTTCTTTAAAAAACGAATAACTTCCTAATAAAAGCATGAAACTCCATGCTATTTCTATTTAAATACATTATTAAAAAAGTCGCCAATGAATTTCGGCTTTTGTTTTATTTCACTAGATCAAAACAAATAAAATGTTTATCAAAAAGAATAATCAGAATTTGAAAATAGGAGTTTTTCGATCATTGTTCCAAAATCTTTCCATAAAATTTGCACATAAATTTAGAGTACAATTTGAGAACTGATTAATAGAGTTACTGATAGTGTTCAGATTGGTATAACAATATATCTACTCACTAGTTACAACAATAAATACTAAAACGACAGCAATCTTACTGTTAAAGCCGCTTGACTTGAAGTACCCCCCACGCTGCTGAAAGTATGTGATCTTGGAGCCAAAGTGTAACCAGGTTTCGGTGCTTGTCTCAATGAACTTACCACTGACATATTAAACATACACTATGTACCATAACATGACATTAATTATGACTGGACAATCCCAAGGGAATACGGTGATTGATCATTTGAAAAATAAAATATTAGTTCAAAAATGTAAAAACTACGACATTAGTGATTACAGTCAAATGGATGTTGCAAAATAATCTTCAACAAACTTCAATGTTTAGCATCGCTTCATTCCGAAATATAAATACTCAAATTACTACTAAACTATGAAATTAAATGAAATACAAAGAACAATAAAAGTGAGTGGTTGGTGAGACATTCATGGTACACAATACGTTGAAAAAATATTACAAATAATATGCATTGCCTGACTCTTATATATAGTTGTTGTAGTTTCTAATTTGTCTAAAGCCATGCAATTATTTTCACTTGTGAGAATAAAATAATTCACAATATACATACTACACTAATAAACTTAAATGACAAAACTTAAATAGTGATGTGATTCCGTGACGTGAAATAGAAATAATGTGAACATAATAATGCGATACAAAATATAGAAATGATAAAAAACAATAATAAAAAAAACTCTAGCTACTTACAACCATGCCAGCAGGACCTCCATTTCGTCCAGCAGCCGGTAGTGTGGCCGATTTTAAACCGTAGCCTGGTTTTGGTACTGTGCGCAGAGACGAGACCACTAGTTACATACACACACCCAACATGCAAAAACTCAATAATGTTAGTAAAAGTTAAAATATATGCTAAACGAATCAGGGAAATAAATGTTAGCAAAAATTATGATCAGTAGTTTTTAATAGTGAAGGTTGATGGTGGAATTTTGGTAAAAGCCATGCGTTTAATATTATGTATATTATATCAAATAAAACCACAGATCAGAAATTAAGAAACCTATTGCATTCATGCAATTATCAAATGTAAGGGTGATGAGTGCACCACAATGAACAGAACATGCAAATAGCAATTATTTAGAAAAGTATGTAGTATTCCCTTCCCAATTGTCCACCATAGGTTTCAATAGGCCAAAGTGTTATTTATGAGTAATGTATTAGTACACCAAGTTACCGTTATAAGCCGGAATGGTGCCAACGGATCGGCCAACGGAAGATCGGTAGCTGGATCCGCGATCAATTTCGTCCTCTTCCCATGGTCGAGGATGGTCCAAGTTTCTTGATGGCGCTAAAACAGTAATCACAATGTAATCATAGTTGCATTATCAGTTCATCCCAATCATTTTCCCCAATCATTAGAATTCTATCATTTTTTCAAAATAAATGAAAAATTCAAAATTGTGCAGAATAGTATTTGATATGAATAGCAAATACAACATTGAAATTTAAAGCTAGTACCTACTACAATAAATTATTCAAGTATCTGTAGTTGCAATTGCATCAGTAATTAAACTGTGCTTATTGTAAAACATACATGCATTATGAGGAGAGTCGTATCGAAGTCTCACAGCTGCTTCTTTGGAAGCAGATGGGGTCCTGGATGCATTACGCGGATCTAAATGGCTCATTTTCCAAGCACGAATTTTTTCTCGTTCCTTGACATTCTGCAAAAATACTTTGCCAATGCCAGTTGCGATTTTACTTAGCTCTGCTTCTTCTTTCTGTGTGAGTAATATAATCTTTATTAAGATACTGTACTGAATACTATTGATGCATTAGTTTAGGTCTACCTAGTTAGTGAATGTATGACGTACCTTTAATTTTGGATCGTCTTCGGGTTTGAAAACTGAGTCAACTTCGTCTTCGTCTTCAGAGGCAGAGACTCCCTTCCATGAGTCAGACCATCTTTTTCGCCGTTCTGTTCAATTCATTATTAATTAAATATTAAAATAGTATGAACGTCAAAAGCACGCTTACAAATAAAAACTAAATAATATTTCCGCGAACCTGGATCAGTGTAAGGATACGGTGGAGCTGGAAAATCATCTCTCTCAATTTTAGGCTTTTCGTCTGGTTTTGGAGGCTTGGCGCCAGGAAAGTGTGCCAGTTCAATCGGTTCCTCATTGTTCATATGTGGAGATTTGGGACGAGGTGTTTCACATTGCAGCGTTTCGACCATTGCTTTCATACCGCTCTTGGAGCCCGTCTTTGACAACTGGAGCTTTGACCGAGAGTTGTTGCCTGTAAGAATAAATCGGTATACATTTTGGCCAAATCATTTTCATATTCAGCATGTATTTGAGTAAATCTCCATCTTTTCAGTTTTTGTATCCGATTTCTAGAAAAATCATTCAGAATCTATAGGCGTTTCCTTTTATCTGTATGACAGACAATTGGTTGACTAAGTAGTTTAACCTACTTCCATTTTCTTTACAGTATAAACGGTTTTTTGTTAATCCATGCATAGCACAGTAAAGAACTTCATCAAATAAATGTAAGCAAGGGCAAAAATTATGCCAAGGTTCACCTCAAATAATAGCATTTCTCATATATTGTGTGCATTATGCATATATGTGTATAGGTAATTCAGATAGTATGTGTAGTATGAAATGTGATGATGTGTTGAATATTGCTTGGAGCAATATGCATGTCCTTGCATTGCATTTCACTCTATGTTTATGTTTGGACATTATTGTTTTAATAAAAATGGAAACATCCCTTCCGTATATACATATAGTCGAACAGAAACAAAATGAATACGTGTCTCAATTAACTGAAAAGGGGATATTTATCTGTGACGTGTCACCCGGTGCACGCCACGCCACTCCTAAAACTATGAATGTAGACGTAATGTCCTTATCTTGTAACATATTTCCTAATTGGATGTACAATAAATGCAATAATAACAAACTTAAGATTGATCTGACAATAAGATTTGGTTAGATGGAAGAAGTTTAGAAGATAGTAAGGTATAGTAAGGTTTCGAGAATATGTTAAGACGCAGTAAGCGTTATAAAGGCATTGTAATATTAGATAGAAAACCGGAGGAAAAATGAAAATATCAGGTATACAGCTATAATAATATTAGCTTACTCGGAGGGCGATGAAAATGCGGCGACGTCGGCGGTTTGTCATAGGGATCAATAGGTTTCCTTAAGTAGTATGAAGACGGCTCAGCAGTCAAGTAACTGTAAGTGTAAATCCGCGTAATGTCATCCGGGAAGGGAGACTTGTACTCTCTAAGAATCAAACCTGGACTGCTCGTTCGATATCCAGAATACTGTAGAATTTGCAAGATAGCAATACATTAATAGGATGCTATGATTCATCAACACCATTCAACAGCAACCTTGAATGTCTATAGCAGAGAGACATAACTCTGAAGTGTGTTTAATGCTACAAGGTACCTAACATACAATTATTCACAATCATCACTACCAGGTACAAATTCAGTAGTTATCTTGTCGGGTTTCACACACAAAATCATAGACCATTCCCGTTTCGGATTCATATTCGCGTCTTTCTTTTTCAATTCACGCTAGCGTCACAAACAAAAAATTAACATTTATGCATCTGTGCATATCACTTGAGTAAATCGTGAATCAGGACGAGGTACAAATATTAGAGATACAACCAACTGACAAATAAAACAAAAAAAATCGAAGTCTACTCTGGGTTAACGCTAACTTTAAAATAAATGAAATGATAAAACTTAAAAAAAAAATACCACAAACCTTGCGACTCAAGCTGTTAAAAGGACTGTACAAAGAGCCATTCAGACTAGGAGTTCGCGAACGCAAAGAAAACTACAAACCAAAAGAAACCAAACAAACAAAAGGAAATTATAGTAAAAAAATACAAACTCAAACGTAGTGGGTTATATTACCTTTAAAGCACACATTTGTAAGTAAATCACAATACTTATCTATAAACAATACAGTGGAAGGAAACAAGAACTGACGAAGATAAAAAATTGTTAATTACACATTATAAAAAATCTACTTGGTCAATAACAAAATGAACCTGAGTTTCCGACACAGAGCAGCTGTGATCTAGTTTCGAGTCCGGTCGATCTTCAGTTGGATGTCCATTTTCAATCAAACCATTCAAAATAGTGCCATTCTCATTAGGCCCAGGTCCACACCTTGGATGCCAAATCGCTGTTCCTTGTAAATACATTTCTTCTCCATCCCCGAAAGGGTCACCACATTTGGTACAACGAGCACAGGTGGGATGAAAATGATGATTTTCTCCGGCCTATAGCATACAGAAGATATAACTCATAAACTAGCTACAAGACTCCACGCCAAAACACAATCTTGCAAAATAATATAAACTTTATTAATTCGTCACAAACTTGTAAAACTTTGCCGGAAATATAACGTTGGCAATAAGCGCAACGAACTCCAAAGTTTTTCTGATAGTCTTTCTCACAATACGGTACACCATCTCTGCAAAACAAATATTTAATTCCCATTTAATTTACGACTTAATACACTTGTATTGAAAGCGCAATAAAAACAACTTACTTTCCCATGTATTCTCCATGTAGAATAGTGTCACAAGCATTGCACTTAAAACACCAGACGTGCCACTGCTTTTCTAAAGCCACCAAGGCTTGGGCATCTCGTAACTCTTGCCCGCAACCTGCACAAGCTGTTTCAAAAATGAAAACGATCAGGATCTTTAGCGTTCTATCAAAATCATATTCATCACAACATTTCGGTCTTACGTGTGTTATCATGAACAATATGGGGTGATGATGGTGCTTGAATTGTAGAAGTGTCACCTCCAGGTATGCTTACGCATCGCTGACACAAAATCTCCCTGCCAGCTACAGTAACTTTGGCCCCAGTAGGAAACGGCTTTCGACAACGTGCGCATGTAAAACAATTCTGATGATAAGTGTTTCCTAAAGCAGTAACAACTTCTCCTTCTACATAACAGCCACAAGCTCCACATTGAGTACCCCATCGTTTTTGGTAATCTGAGGTACAGTAGTAGTCACCATCGTGAAGAAAAAATCCACCTTGAGCCAACGAGTTAGCACAAACTAAAACAATAAAAATTAAGCAATTTTTAGAACACGTAGCATGAACAGAGTGGTACCAAATTAAATTAGAATATTCTGGTGCAATACAAACTCTATAAGTAGCAAATTCTATACTTTTGGTAACTATATTATGTCATATATTACAGCACATCAGCAGCAACTTTATCTTTGTGTAACCAAAATAGCATAGCATTGTATCGCAACACTAACATTTAGAGATGGTTATTAGTGCAATTGCAATTTAGGGCCATTATCTGTAATAATCGATAGTACCATCGAAGCATCATTAAGAGAAAATCAATACCTTTGCATTTGAAACATGTTGTGTGGAAATATTTATCTTGAACTCGAAGGACTTCTCCGGAGCATTTCTTCTTACACGCCTGACAGGTTGTTTTACCTGAAAGAGACAAAAAACAATGAAACAATGGACTAATAGCATTAGTTTGACTTACATAAACCTAAATCAACGTCCTAAAGAATTTTAATACAGTTGGGTGGGCTGAATTGAGCACACTGTAACTGTACATTGGAGTCAACACGAACATGCACTATGCAATTGTGCATTGTTTTCCTGTGACACATCATAATATGGCAGCAAGATACAGATAGCATGCATGTTATGCCACACATAATCAATAAAAATTTCGCTGCTACTGCTTTTTACTCCATAAAACAACAATACTGCTAAATACGCCATTTACATTTAATTAGTCTAATTGTAAGTGCAAGGTTGCATTCTATAACTTAATTAATATGCCCTCACTACCCACCACTATTTTATTAGCTGCTAACTGCTCTGACATCATCTCAATCAACTAAGTATATTAACATGAATGAGCACTTGAAACACTGACATATATTATTGTTAGTTTGCATTTAGCATGTCAGTTAAGCTTCCGCAATGCCAACCTTTCGGAATCCACAAGTTTGCAAATTTACTTAGTTGATTCCAGTATTTGATTAAGTAAGGGTCGGACGGAACATTACACTAAGGCAAATGCCAGCCAGGGACAAATGCCACATTTATTTATTACAGCTCGTTCCCTGTGTGATATATCACTATTGCATTCCAACACAGATCATAATCAAAAACACCATCAACATGTTTTATTTGATTTATGGCAAAATCATAACGACATATTTGACAATCCCATGACACAATCAAAAAATAAAAACACAGTAATGGTAATGGAGTACTATAGGGCACTTCTCTTTCCCAGGCTCGAAAAGTAACACTAATAAAATACATCTCCACTACTGAGAGATTATTAATCTTAGTAACACATCAAAATGTTTTCTTTGCATTGCATTAGCATAATGTGTTTCAGGTTTCTGAAAGAAGTTATCTGAATTCTGCATAAGTTTTAGAGAGGCAGACCCAGTTTCTCGACTCTTTATCATCTTCCCATTTAATTCATGCGATAAGTGATAACTGATAACAGGTTCGGTAAAATAGAGAGGTGTTTACCTAACGGGACATTGTGATTGTGATATCAGAGTGTAGTGTCTAGTAGGAAATCCCACGTAACGTTTGCTCTACTTGTAAGTTAGTAGCACCACGAGGAGTAACAACTTCCGAAGTATAACTTGTGCAAATCCAAAAGACTAGCTATTCCTTAAAATAATTTAATAAGCACAAAGGGAGGTTTCAAGGCATAAAAATAGCAGTTCTGATTAGGCAATATGATAAGGGAATATCCCTTTTCATTTTGGCAGTGGAAAAGGTAGTTAGATACCCAACTTCATACCAATGAAAATAACGGAATAGTTACTTTAATGGTCAACGGTCAACAAACCATTCTTAATAACAGTAGAATTGAATAGGAACTCAATCTATTCGATTATCTTTACTCAAATTTGCCCTTTATTTGTTTATTCCTCAACAAAACTTGTGCGGAAAGAATTGATATTACGCGATAAGAAAAGATAGGATAAAAATGCAATAACCCAAACTATTCTATTATGAAAACAACTCCACGTGTACCGAATAGTACTAAATAGTAATACTTACTGAGAAAAGAAAGATTTTTCAGAAATCTTAGCCTAGCTTCATTAAACTTTATTACCAGTCGTTTTGACAATCTCATTTGACGTATATTTATGTGCTGCATAAATGGAAAAGTTAATTAAAACAATCAATATATTTCAAGGATTTAACAAGCTGCATCACAATTGCAGAGTCATTTTCCTTGTCAGTTCCCAGACTGAAAAAATCTAATCAATAAACAAACCATGCAGTATTTAGAAATCTTTCGGTGTAGTTTCTCATTTCCTCTTGCTCCAAAAATGATGATATGAATTTTCGAAATTCGAAACCAAAATATAAACCGAATTTCTAATGAAAAGGATTTAAATAAACACAATTGTCTAGGAAGTAAAAAAATTTCTTAAATCTCCTGAAATATTTTAGAGGGAGAGGCGATGCCAGAAAAGAGGGGAAATAATGTATGAATTAATTCAGTGCATTCTTTGGTCAATGTCAAATAACTTTCTTGCTTTCTACGACGCAGATAATAATAGATGGGAAGTACATGAGGCTTGACCAAAATATTAAGGGCAGCTGTTTGGTAGGACCGGATAATTATGACAAACAGAATGCATGGCATTTCATGCATCGAAGGTAACTCATAAAATAAAATCATAGGGAAAAGGTGTCTCTGAAAACTGAAGTTACACTGAATTGAACGACTGAGCTTAACTGCTAGCTACTTAGGTACAATATTATAGCATCTGACCTAAATAATGTAGATAATAATATATAATATAACTGCAACATTAGGAACAGGACGATTGTGTTAATTATACTTCATGAATAAACCATTCTCATCATCGATGCTGGTGTGACTCTTGGTATTTCTTCTAACGACTTGAGTCTTCCTTCACCCTCTTCATTTACTACATGCATGCTTAGTAAAAGCGGAGCATTGACTGTGACTTGTGTTTAGTTTCGTCCTCGTGGAGTGCCTAACTAGTCTACTATCTCAGCAAAGTCTAATCTTCCAACTTCACAACAACCTTAATTATCATATCATACTCTGTGGTTTTCCATCCTTAAAGTCTAAGCGATAGTAAGCCCATTCTCATTCTACAGATAAATGCAAACATTAAATGGCAATGTAATGACTACTTGTATAATGACTAAACATAATTGTAATGTAAGGTCAACTTATTACTGTGACTCATCCCTGCAACAGAAAACTGCTAGCACTGTGTCGCATTCATCAAACGATTGAGGGAGAGCTAAAAAGAACAATTGTTTACAATACGTGACACAGAACTCACAAATACTAATATCAGTTGACATTATGGGATGACCCTACTCTCCACTTCTCACTCACACAGTAATCTCAATCAAAGAATTAAACATTTTAGCTTCGGTCTACAGAAGGCCTAAATAACAATAGACTTTCATCTTACAGCTCTCTTGGCCAAAACTAAATAGAATTAACATTAGCACTTGTTATTGTCTATCTAATAATTTAGTCTTGACAAACATGGGTTTATGAATTACTGTCTTACTGTACCTTATCACAAATCATTTCTTTGAGTCTTTCCGCGATCTGATACTGTGGTCAAGAATTTTTGCCTACCAAGTCGACCAAAACCATGCATATTATTTACCCGCATCAAATCTGTCTTATGTTTAACATTCTCAGAAACATGAAACTACTTTCAATGTCACATAACAAATTCGTTCACGCCATACAGATTATTCTCACGGATAAATTGTCTAATAACACCAAATAGATAACGGCTTTAGCACAAAATCCACATAACGTAAGCTAACACTAGCGCTATTCTTAAATGTACAAACCTGAAAAGAGCTAATAATAAGGTAACGTTTGATTTTTGTTATGCGAACACTCAATCCAATGAAATTCAACTAAGGATGGTGGAAATATAATATCTTCATTCTTTTGTCATACTAAACAAAATTGTGGTTGACTGATAGTGGAATGATGATAGTATGATGAAACGTTGCATTGTTAACTGGGTCATTATTCTCACTTTGCTAAGCTAGCTTTTATTGGACGATGAATATAGTCATCCACGCAGCAATTCCCTAGCATTTCCCACTTTACTATTCACTCATATCAATCACATTACCTAGGCTTGCATTTCATTTACGAATCTAACATTTTAAAGTACCTCAATGTTCCCATGAAACATTATACATCACTCACTACACAAAAATCTACTCTTTTGGTGGGAATTAACTTATGCTTCGTGCTCCACCTTAATTCGATTTGGCTCTTTTTCATCATATAAGTTACATGATAAGTATCTTAGAATCATTAGCTCGTTTATTGTAAATCGACCTTTTGTTCTGACATAATTACTGACGTAAACCGTCATCATAAATGTAAATTGTCAGATAAAAAACGTTTGGTAATCAAAACCACGTCAATAATGTGTTACCCCATATTCAAATAATATGTTCAGTACAAAACCATAAGAGAAGCAATAAAAAACAACATAAATAAATCCCATACTGTGTAAGATATTTATAACTAAATTTGCTACCCACTGACAATTTTTTTGCTGATTTATGATTTTACTTTCTAATTGTAAATAGTAAATACATCACCACATATTTTTTGCAAAATCAATGGAAAATAATGTTGTTATGCTATGATTGATGTTAAGTTTTCGTGATGAAAGTGCTAGTTATGTCATTCATGCTTTGATCAATTTTAATAGTTTCAGCACAAATATGCGAAGTCTTAAAAAATAACTGTCAAAGGTCAAAATATTGCCTTTTGTTGTTATCAATTCCGTAATTGCTTTAATGTCAAACAATTTTCCGTAAACGAATACTGGTTTGACTTGGTTTTGACAGTATTACTTTAATATGCAGTCAGCTCAACACCTCTCAACCTTCCATACCATATTACGTAACGTATTCACCAAGTTTAATATTACCCATCCAATCTAGCTACCATTAATTCTCAAATACATAATTTGTATTCTGATTATGTAACATTCAGGATAAGAATATACTTGCAATACCTATGACCATGACTTAATATCATTCTTGATTAGGCTACCTGCACTAATCATTGAATATGTACTTTGTACTTTGTAGTGTAATGTTTATTACGGAAGAAGTTATTAGATTAAGTCAAAATACGGGCTAAAAATTTACCAGATTTGGAGGATCCATTTACTCGGACTTTATTTTTCTTAGAGACCTTATAGGGAAGTGTCTCTTCTCCAGCAATGATCTGTCCATTACGAATAACTACTTTGATGTTTAAATATTTACGATCGATGTCGTTTAATTCGTCACAACTATCACCGTTTGCCAATTCTCGTCTCACAGAGGATGTAGATTCAGCTCTACCGGTAACACTTTTAGATGGCATAGTTCTTATCAAGTCAAATACATTTAGTAACTTTTTTCACTTAGTTATGTCACTGTTTTTGAGGAAATTTACATAGGTAATGCAAATCAGAATCGATCACATCTAAAACAGGAAAATCTATCTCAATTGTAAACCACTCAGTACTATTACAGCACAAAATCAACCAGATCCATCACAAGCTACTAGTTTCTATGTAAAACAGAAATATAGAGTAACACGAATGTTGCTCTACTATTATCTGTGAACATTTCGATTTCGAACTAAAGCAGAAATCAGTTTCTACCCTTTTAAATTCCTTTACAGGGGAATTACCCAATACCTTAGGTTGACGATAACTTTCTATTACTTTTCATAATGTGACAGGAGAAACTTGCCTATAGAAGATGGTCTGCATAGCAAAAAGCAATTGGACAACTATTAAAAAAATGGATGGAATGCAACTGCAGAGTTCCATTGGTTAGCAAATCACGACTAATCTGTGCAAGGAAGAGTTTTCATTAGAGAATGAAACAAATCATCTGTTTTTATTTCCTTTAGTGCATTACATAACGTTTTGCACAGGTTACGTAGCAAGCTGACTCATTGTCAGTTGAATTGTGTGGCTTAAAAAAGTGAAACTCTATTTGTAGAAGGTCACTTAATTAAGAAGGAGAGAGCCGTAGCCGTGCCGTAACACAGGGTTGCGATTCAGAATTTCTTTACAAAAACAAAAGTATTCTCAAAAATGGGCATTTCCTTCACAATTTAAAATGAAAACTAAAATTCTACTCTATGACCAGGACGTTTAAAAAAAGACTCAAAAGTTATTTCAACTTCTTAACAAAATCTTTGTAAATGAAAAAGAGATTTAGGAACCTTGAATGCAGAAATTACTAAGTACTAATGTTGTAACTTCAATAATAGATGATAATAGTATGCATAAGAAAAACAATAAATCTATTGAATATTGAACGTGTAAGGCTGTTTGGAAATTAAAATAAACTTGTGCATCGTTGAATATTTCATGCTTATTTCAGATGATATTTTGTTGAGTGAGAATACCAAACTAATTTGAGCTTGACACGCATTGTTCGTTACTCTCTGCAAGAACATCACAAAATCAATACAGGAATGGAATTTAACATATGCCACTTGGCTAATTTTGTTCAACAAAATAGACCAAGAAAGGCACACACGTGCACAAATACTTGAAATGTTGTCATAAAATACTTTTCCTGCTGCGATTGTCGCCAAACTGTATTTTTAACTACTGATAGTCATAGTTTATGATATATTCATGAATACACCTAATGACTAAAAATATATAATAATGTGCCCGTTCCAACACAATATTTGTGCACACGATTAGCAAAAAGCCATGGTGCTAACTCAATAGTAATATGCTAATGCTCACTCAAGTCTGCTGATTTGCTGATGTAGCTAAATTTAATTCTCAAAAACAGTACTGTCAACTTTAACTTCAACCGTGATAACGTTATTATTATTAGTAAATAAAACGTAAGCAAGATCGGAATGAGATCTGCAAGCTCCACACAATATTGTCACAATGTTTCATATCTCAAATCTCAATAAACTCCTGCAATCTGCCAGGTCTTTTGTCTCATCAAAAAATTCGGATGTGTTGGAGCACAGTAACAGTTTTACATGCAAAAAAGTTTTAGCTTTCTCATAAAATCCAACATTACAATCAAATCAAATAGAAAATGAAACAAATTTGCTAATCATGCATGTGACTAAAAAATCTTGGCCAAAAAGATAAACTAAAAAAGTAAAGCTTTCTTAATAATGAGACTACTTTAACGGATATTTTATTTAACCCAACTTTCACTTCACTATGAAACTGTTTAATAAAATGTGGCCACAATAGAATAATTTGCGGCCAAATTCTAATAAAAGATCAGGCCTGCCATTCAAAACTGCTCTTTTTTGCCCCGATTAACATCAAAATCCAAAGAGAAGCGATTCCGCGAAGCCGTGCCATTCACTGAAACTCCACACGAACTTTCCTAAACAAAAATATTCTGGCGACTTGTAATTGTCACTACACAGAGGAGGGATGCGATATGTCAACAACTTAACTCAACCTGTGATATCTCTATTGTGTTTGTTTAGTAATAATACGCAGACCAATATGACATCATCTATCTCTATCCTTTTACGTTCGATCAAACAGGCTGCAAAAATGTTGAGATTATTTGAGAGAATGAGACTTAAGAGGCACTACACGCTCATCTTTCTATTGTATTGCTTACTCTTCTGACGGATATGAAAAATTGTGCTTGCTTAATATTTATCCTTGTGAAGTCATCTCCTCTAGCCAAATGAGTGTAAGTCACACACAGACTTAGACTGAAGAGAATTGCTTTGCATGGCACTACCACACAATCCAGTTGGCTTTGCACAAACACATTCACTTTACTACTTGATGGTGATATTATATCGACACAACTATACAGCACAGAGCAAAACTAACTACTAACAACTAATACACACCAACACTGATCCATCTGTGTAAAGGAGAATAGAGCAGAAAATACAGTAGCACTAACAATTAGGGAGCATGCATACATACTGTGGTCCCAAATTGTCTGATATCTGTCCTACCTCCACCTCGACAGCTCTGGTGGACGCCACAATGCTTCCCCTATAGCATTTTCTACCTGGGTACCAAGCAGAATATTGCGATCACACTGTAATTAATTAGCATATGGTGAAAGTACTTAGGTAATGTATTTTTAAATATCAGTAGACTCCCCGAGGAGCACTAATTAAAATATTGTCTGCTGAATAGTGCACAAAAAACCGTTCATCAAGAATAGTATGTATCAAATAAATTCCTATAGCTGGTTCTGCATAAAGCCCAATCTACAACTAAATTACATTTTTAAAAGAAAATGTAAGCCCTTTTATTTAGAATAAATAACAGTCATTAAGTTAAATATATATTCTTGCACATTTTGAAAAAAGAAACGCGTTTAATTATTCAGAGAGAGTAAACCTTAGGCTAAATACATAGTGGATATTTATATGCACATGTGATGAACTACAAACAACACAAGTAGCCTACTGCAGTAATTTGCAATGCACGAGCTTTATGGAACTTCCTTAGTACTCATGCTACATGTGTATAGATATATATGCATATATTATTTATTTTGCAAGATACTCAAGGTTGAACCTGACAGTTAATCTAATTTCAAATACATACTCGCACCAGCACTAAAACGAACGTGATGTAATGCAATGCAGCTCAACACAAAAGGATAGTGATATGAATATGACTGCCAGCGAACGTTTTATGTGGAATAATTCATCAAATAAATACTACTACTAATGTATTAGACAAATGTGAGGTATGCAAACCATAACATCAACATGTGCACATATTATTTGTACCTAAATATAACAATTAGTAGACATCAGCTATTAGCAGTTTTAGGAAAGAACGCCTTCGTACTTCATGCCATTGTTATTGTTATTAGTCTCGTAAATATCCACCTCCTCTGTTATTACACTACAAGTTCAGTTTTAAACAATTTCACAGATCTCATCCTTCCCAACACACACATAAATAACACACATAACACAAAAATATCCTCAATGTAAATTTTCACGCACAAAATGATTGCACAAAGCAAACTGATTATACAACCTCGACCATAAATTATCAAAATTTCAGTTGATAGTTAGATACTGCAAACAATACGGATATGATAGCGTGGAATAAGACCTTATACTACTAAATAGACTCTAATGGGTCCGTAAATAGGAAATGCACCAAAACGAGATTTAAATGGGAACATGGAATCATGCAGTTAGAAATGATGCAAAGCAGTGAAACGAATTGACAAAAACTAGCACAACTTAACACTATTAGCACAATCCACCAAAACGGATATACTGACTAATCGTAAATTTGAACAATTTTGCAGGATACACCTGAAATACAAATGTGCATAGCGGTATGATGCTCTACCAGGTTAACAATAAGATATTATTACACCACAGTTAACCTACTCCCAAACTAACCAAACCGTTATTTCACGTTTTGTAATAACATTCACAGCACAGCACAAATCTAGAAGAAGAAGCAATTCTCTAGTTGCAAAGGGAACTCTCTCAAGGTAAAAATCTTTGTGCGATAGTTTCTTTTTTGCATTCCTCTCTCCTGTATTCACAGTATTCAGCGATGATGGTACTTTGATAGTACCTATATAATAATTATGACTATGACAGTGGGGTATGTCAGTGATATTATAATATTGGTAGATATATCTTAAAATGAGAAACTTAGATCACTTATGTATAAACTAGTAAAAAATACAGCCTAAAGAATTACAAAATTACACTGATCGTGAGTTCGTGAGTATCGTGATATAGCTCGGTCGGTCTGTTCGTGAGTAGTACACTATAGAACAAACTATTGTGCTAAGTACGCATAATATACCCGAATATGCAGTGTCGGTACTCGGTAGTTCGACGGTCTACTGTCCGCAAGCTAATGTACTTACTTATTACCGAACAAGCAACATAGAGACTGGCAGGTCTGAGTTAGATAGAACTAGAGACCAGGAGTCCACAATAAAATGCATTATTCCCTCCCTACTTTATGTAGCTTTGTAGCTGACCCTGTTCATTGATTATACACATAGAAATATTAATGCTTCGATACTTGAAGCAATATCCCAAAATTTACCTGTGCAGTGTGCACAGTAAATCGATATTGATATTACATCGTCTATCGTTTCGTCTACTCATTTGAATTGGGGAGAAAGCCTAAAAAACATGACATGATTTTCCACGATATTACGATTGTATTGCATGATATGATATCCGAACAAAAGTTTCAGCACATAATATATATCTAAATCAGGTCTTCTAGTAATACTCAAAAGGTGAAATAATGAGGAACAAGGGATAAAATAAATAAAAAGTTGCTTGACAGCTTCAAAAATCGCCCACAAATCTAAATACATTCTAAATAATCATAAGGTGGATCACTTCTGGACACAAAATATCAAACGGGTGTAACAAAGTGGATACGGCTCGTATGGAAATTCACACTCCTCTCAGAGAGAGTGTGTCGGATTTATCCTATTTTCACACTTTACTTCCGCCTCCCCTGTGAACCCAAGAACAGCTATAAAACGTTTGAAAGAATTATCTTCCTCATCTAAGTTATCGCGATAAGATCGCAGCGTAAGTAACATACTGAACGTACCAGATGGACCAGTCATTTCTATAAAGTAGCTCGTACCTTGCTTTACTGCTTAATAATTAATCACAGTTAGAATGGATTCTATTCTTTAAAAATACGTGTCAACATACTATATGATGGCTATGAACGATTGAACGAGAACGATGAAACAGTAATGAATTCCCATTATGAATGGGAAATAATAATATCATTCAAGTAAAATTATATGCAAATTTGTAATTGACAAAGCACTAAAAAGTACCCGACGTACCAAATCCGCGTGTTCCAAAAGTTATAGAAATAGAAACTATAATTCAAAATGCATGTTCCTTGCACTGGTAAATGTACAGCTACGTTGACAGATAAAAATGGATCATGCAAAGCTTTGCTAATCTCTAGTATCATGTACGTATCTAGTATCTAGTTTCTGGAAGTATACAGTTGAGTTACTTTTAGATTACAAAGTCTATTTCGAGAGACTTTCTATTCCGAAAAACTGCATAGGATATCTATCAGTACAATGTTTTGAAGTTTTGCTACTGACTAATTTGGAATTCTATTTATTACCTGTTACCTTCACAGTAAAATCCATCTAATTGTGGTAATAATAGCAACAATTTGAAAGATAGCTATGCACTTCATTACTCATTATCTCTCATTTTTTTTCAATCTAGGGTGACGAGTAAAAATGTTATGTTAAAAATTTTAAGCTTGATTTGCAAATAATGTCTGTCAACACCACTGAACAATTTTAAATGAAATTTAAATTTTTTTAGCATCTAGTACTTCAAATTGTTTATACTGTAAACTGTAAAAAGATGACATTTGGTTTCCTATCATCGATAAACAACATGATTTCCAAAAATTGCAATAACAATTAGAAACTATTGATTTTGACAAAGTTCGTTCATTTTTATGCTCTACCCATTTCCTTTTTATTTAGTCTACTAAATTTAGCTAGTAAAT
>JABASH010000849.1:0-32571 GCA_019776445.1 Tomocerus maximus | reverse complement strand
TTTTCTAGTCTGAACCACCGCCGTTTTCAAATCAGCAATAATTATGTGTTAATGTTCCGATAGGCCGTTATGCGCCCAGATAAAACAGATTACCCAGGAACTAGAGTTGACCTGTGCAAAAACGGGTAATGATACCTTCTAAACTGTTGACCTAAAATCAAATCATGAATTTATAGGAGTTCCAAAAGAACATTCTCATTATATGGAAAGTAATTACTCCATGATTTCAGCATTAAGTCTGGAAATGTATGTACAGATTTTGCAAAGTACTCATCTGGATATTGAGTGGGCGTTCAAAGCAAACCTGAAGTTATTACGTAGTGACCCTTTGAGAATTGGACGGTGAAATTCTTTGATAAGTGATGTAATGCCCTGGGCCTTAGTTAATGAAAGGCACTTCATGCTTTACAGTAGAGCAGATAGTCTTTAGATATTGGTAATGCATAAGGGTAGGATTCGTAGGACGTTTTTGTAGACTTGAGTAGATGATGTGAGTTGGGTTGACTTGACTGTTGTGAGTTTTGGAGTCATAAGAGCCTATGCATAATTTAACAGGAGCATAAATCAATAGAGAAGCACTAAGGACTTGAACTAAGAAGGCTCGGAGACTCAAGAAGCCTCCTTCTGAATTATATTTCAAAGTCAGGAGGAGCAAAGTGCAAATAATTCATAAGAAGCTTCTTCTACATTTCTCTATCTACTCCTCCGTTCTTCTATCCTCTCTTTCGATTCGGTTTCCTATACGTTTTCCCAGCTCCAGTTCACTTGCTTCTATTTATGCTATATTTAGACGAAAAATGGGGAGGAGATGTTTGCCTTTTCTGGAATCAAATTGAGCATATACATTATTACACAATATCCTCACTTTATATTTTTATAGCTCTGTCTCTTTGGTTCCTCTTCTACATATTTTATGAATATTACTTGCATACGTAAAGATACATTAGGATCCGACCGGCTTTTCCTCTTCCTGCTTGCTTCATTTCGTTTGCATCGCTCTGCTCTTACGATGACTTATTTCTCAACCCCTTGTTTCTCTTTTACTTATATACCTACAAGACTTATACTGTTATAGTATGACTAAGCTATGACTAGTACATTCAAACTATTAGTTCTATGGGTTATACACAAATAAAGGATACAATTTAAAAATATACAAAATAAAAACGATGTAATATTGTTTTTCAGCATCATCATCTAGTTGTTTACCTCATTGTTCATGTCATTTATCTTCAGAGAAACTCACATACCTGGAAATTGCTTTATTCCCCTTGTATCTACAAGTATGTATAGGACCTATTATTCGTTTCTTACGGTTTTATATTGTAAGTTATTATTATTCGTCAAAAATGGAATACAAAAGAATGTAGTCAGTAGTGAAATAATATAATGGACATCGACAGTATTTTAATTTGTAGGTTGGACAGGACACAAGAAAAAAGTTTTCCATCGGAGGATTTGGTAGGAAAAGTGTCATAGCTGCAGCTTATTTGATTGTGCAGGAAGGAGTGCCAGCTAATTCTTATTAGAGTTCACCCTCACCTCAAATGCAGTAAACTTATGCAATTAAGATGGCGAGCGTAAGAGAGTCGAAGAAACTACTGGGAATAGTGAAAAGGAAGCCAAGTATGAACCATGGCAAATCCAATCCAAGCCCGGCAACCACAGAATGGTGAAAGCATTTAGTATTTAGGAAAATTTACGAGTTTCGCTCTCTGCCGTTTTATCCTCCCCCTCGACCGTAGTAAATCTTCTTAAGTAACTAACTAACTAAAGAACAAAGAAAACAACACAAATACATCCCATTGATTTCTAACTCTAAGAATGCTCTTATTACTCCACCCAACTAACAACTAGGAGCTGCAACCCTGAAATTCGATTTGTGCACAGGGAAGCTAAGTGGCTACCTTGAAAGAGAAACAAGAGCTTATTATGAGCACTTTCCAATTTACAACAAGGCTAATTGCAAGCATACATAAATTCTTGACCTCGATATTTGTACCTAACACAGCATGTCGTATTCTGTGAAAACTATAATTTTACTTTCCACATGAACATACATAATACAAGCAAACTATGGGTATGTGCTTATTTTCTAATGAAATGACAGGCTTACACTGGAATTAACAGTTTGACAATTTACGAAATATTCAGCACGACCACAAAACTAGATGATTATAACCCTCCACTGCATTTGTTCATTGTTTTAGGTCGTTTTCTGACAAATTAAATACTGAATTTTGTTGAGACATTTGCATTTTGGCCTTGTTTTGTCAATAAAATCAGGTCATATGAAATAAGATTTTGTATTATAATTGGATGAGGCTTTAGATTTCGTGTGGAAAGAGCCATAAGCCTGAATTTTAGTATAGTAAAAGCAGTTTTGTCTAATTTATGGAGATTGTAAGAGGGAATGTCACTTTGGCCATGCATTTTCCGTTAGTTTTACCGCTGTACTTAATAAAGTGACAATGGGCTGAACATTTGTGACGTATCTACTTATGTACAAGTTTTCCTCGCATAAATAGTTTATGTTTACTTTACATTATGGCTAGGTTAAGTTTTAGATGGAGAACATAACTCAGCCCTAATATAAATGGTGTTAATACACACTACATTATAGCTATAATAGTATTAGGATGGGTGTGGTGGGATATGTCCCTTCATCCTAGTGGGCTAACCTAAGCCACCAAGTTAACTGAAGCAAGTAACTACAGTATTTATTGATTGCAGTTTATGATGGTAAGCCATAAGCAGAGGCACTTTCCTTCTTTCCCATGCAAAGGAACCTCCATTTATGTATTTATGTACACTTTCCTATACTAAACTAAGGATCCCATGACAAGCTAGGCTAAAACCAAGCCAAATTGCTCACTCGACTAGAATTTTACAGGGTTACTAGTAGATAGTTTATTGCCTCCTACACACACACAACCCCATTACTATTATGTACTAAGAATTTACATGCACAAATTAGTCAAGTTGTACTAAGCCTAACTCTGCTACCACCAAACTTACAAACATAAAATTATTACGTCTATATGTGGCTACTGTATTATAATTTTATGATATAGAAACTGTTTATACTACGTATGTGCATATCCTTTAGCAAAGCTATAATAACCTCAGTACGCAAACTTCAAATAAAAATTGACATGTCTTGCTTTCTCTACGGTAGGTATTGAGCAAAGTGCAAATCATGACGGAAAAGTTAACAAAGTGCTAGATTAAGAGCGACATGTAAAGTAAAACCCACCAGACCTCAACATTTGTTTATTTCTTTTATGTCCACCTCAATATTTGATTTTAAACACTTCAAAAAACTATGCTGAAAGGTTATTTATGTCATGTCACATTATAACCAATAAAATTGCATGTTTACTGCACTCACTAATGCATTAAGAATTGTATCGTTGAAAATCGCCAAATTGATAATATTTTCGGTAATGTATTGGTTCGCAAATAGTTCATGAAGAGTTTTATGAATACATGTCTTAGCTTTGACGGAGTTGGATACAAAAACTCTTGCTGCTTTTTCACANAGCTTTGACGGAGTTGGATACAAAAACTCATGCTGCTTTTTCACAAACAATTCATCATTTATTAATCCTAAAATACAATGCCATACTACTGCACAATGCTAATAAAGTCCAAAATAAAGTTAATATAAAATATATTCTGACAATTGTATCACAAATATGCAATTTTCATTCTTGGAGAAACTTAATATCAGCCGTTTTCTTCACTAAACTTATTTTGTCCCAAGTAATGATTGAATTATTCCAAGTGATAACCAACAAAGAACGAGAGCGACGTACTGAATGAAGTTTCTTTCAGGAAATTTTGTCAAAGGACTTGAGTTTTGGGCGAAAAAGGGCTCTACATTCGGATGCAATTTTCGTTCTGGTCTACTACGACTACGACCCGATAAGCAAGTGGCCGATGCTCTGCCAAGACCAGGATTTCCAGTGCCAGGATCTGTGCCACTGGCCGGTGCTGTGCCAGTGCCAGGATTTGTGCCACTGGCCGTTGTTGTGCCAGTGGCCGGTGTTGTACCAGTGGCCGGTGCTGTGCCACTGTCCGATGCTCTGACAGGGCCAGGATCTGTGCCAGTGCTAGAATCTGTTCCACAAACGCATTTATCTAATACACAGGTAGCGTCGCTTATGCATTTGATTGATCTATCACAAAGGCTTCCAGGAAGGGCACGACATTTTCCACTTGTGTGGTCCCATGATAACCAATGTCCATCTGCAGTCTGCTCAATGCAATCACAAATCCCATTCTCCTCGTCTTCATAGCCATAACAATCCAGAAGGTCTTGGATATCACACACTTTCCCGTTAAAATGATCAAAAGCTTTAGCTGCAGTATCTTTGCTTGCCCAATCATCTGCAAATTTTACATAGCCGTTTGGAATGCAGCCTGTTTGGCCTGCACTAAGAGTATCTAGAATCGGGTGGCTCCCTTTCCCGCGAACTTCTGCCACAGCACACAGAAAAACGACGAATACCGCAAAATTTGTCATAATCATTATAGACTACTGATATGCACTACAACGAAAGACGAAAAGCTTTGCTTTTTAAAAATTGTTTTGTTATATAAAACGCCCCTACACGGGCGATTTCCCAGTATTTTTGGACAGGAAGAAGAAGGAATAATATTATAAAATGAACCTTATGCATAGATAATTTGCAATTTTTTCGCTGTCATGACACGTCATAAGGAATTCAATATGTTCTGAGTAAAATAAATTACTATTCTTGTAGATTGGTCATTTCATTTTCTTGTTTCGTTTCGGTTGATGAAAGAAAAGATACGTAGTATCTGCGTAGTATCAAAGAAGATAGCGTAGTATCTAGTTTGGGATCTGACTGCCCCCCCCCCATTTGCACTACCCACGAAATAATTTAGCATAAATTAGTATACCAAATGATTGTTACTATGCACTATGTTCAGTTGGTATACTACATATGCTAAAATTTTTGTGTGGGTATCCTAATTTCCATCTTTGCTGAAATGATTTTTAGAAAACATGACAAAATCATACCTGTTGTGTTACCATACTAAACAGTAATATTTTGTAATATTAATAGCCAAATGACAGCCGTAGAGACTAGAGACGTTTGATAGTGTCGATTTCTATGGGGAATTGCTAGTCCGAATCCGAAATGATAATAAATCTTGGGATTCTTTGGTTTCGGAGTGCAAATCGTTATTGAAGGTGTGGACCGAAAGCTACTGGTGGAGACGAAAGAACCATTCAATCCAAATACTTATTGTCATTTCTGAAATGTAATCGGCCATGTCAACACGTAGACAATTTGACAAAAAACTTTTAGTCTAATGCTTTCAGTAAGCGTTACGCTTTGCACACTCATCCATTCCATTACACACATCATAAATTTCACTTATTACCGTGTTATTCCACTTTGTATTACCTTTTGAGTAGATGTAGTCTTTGCCGTCCTGTTATAACTGAGTTCAGTAATAGGGCAGTGAGTGGTAGGCTGTTGGAAAAACAAAATAAAAGGAAAAACAGACGAGTATAAGTGCAGAGAACAATAACAAATCCTTGAACAAAGAGTGAAAATGGAAAATGCATAAAACATACGTTTGAAAGTAACAGTTTTTCATTAGCGGAAAGTTTAAAACGCACATAGCATAGAAAGACACAGTTGACACACACACACATGACAAACAGTTTTGCTTCATTGACAGATGCCAAGATGTGTGGTGAAAAGGAAACAACACACGCGTCATTCAAGGTAAGTATTCAAGGTTGGTATTCAAGGTAATTCACGTGTGTGTAGAAAGCCCTGAGATATTAGTCGTTTTACCATATCGTAGTAGCCCAGTGCGATAATTGGAATAGTGAATGCATTGTATCCCTCTGTTCCGAATTGAATACACCTTTACATTTGTAACTCTTTGCGTAGGTATCCACCAATCTATCCATTGCAGGTCGTAAATTGTAAACAGACGCATAGTTTCCTGGATAGATAGAAGGGAAAGCGGAAGAAGAGCAATGCCGACAGGAGAGGAGGTTCATTTTTGCCCTTTTGTTTCCTCCTCTCCACGACTACTTTAATTCAAAATGTACTAAATAATTCACGATTCATGACTACAGGCTTTAGTGAAGAGAGGAAGAAAGTATTAGAACTGTAGCCAACACAATCTAGCATTGGTAGAGCACGCTGTTCAATTTTCAACCCGGTCAATTCAGCAATGAGTGGTTTGGTTTCGTTGGTTTTCCTCCTACTATACTCCTTCGGTTTGGTTGTACTTTCTACGTCCATGATCTGGACTAATGTAAGTGTAAGAGCGTTCGGTGTTCCGGAGAAAGAAATAGTTACTGCTGCATGTTGCACGGTCTTAAATAAACAGACAGGAGAAAATTCGGTTTCGCCTCGTTCTGCTCTGGTTAGTTACAGTTAGGTCCCGGACTTTGTTGCATTACTTCACTTCGCTATTTTACTTTGAGTTACATGTTAGAAATAAAACAAACTTAAGTTAGATTACGCGAAGCATCTTTCCGATGAAATCAAGTGAAATGAAATGAAAGCCAAAGGGCATGCCATGCAATATGTACATATACATACATTCTTCTAACTTCCATCGCACAGGAAACTAAAGGCCTGTGGCTTCGCTTCACTTCGCTACTACTTAATACATACTTTCCTATTCTCTTTTCCAACAAGTTACTCTTTTCCCTTGACTTGTTTTCCTCTAAGTCTACCTTACTTCAATTGATGTCTCCAGTAGTCCAGTTTGTCAGATACCTAAAATTAGTCTACTTTGTACTTAGAAATTATATACTCTAGCTCAAACATCTGGAGGTAATAGGTACTCAACTTGCTAAAGGCTATTCATGTCGTCCCTGAACAATGCAAATATCTTTCCATTATCATTATGAATGTGTAGGGATAGTTTAAAAGTGTTTGTTCTGAAACTTTGTCTCTTTTTGACTACTACATACATACGGCTGGATTTATTTCGTTTGTTTGCCATTTCCCCGCACGGACCTTTTGAATTGTTAATGGTATGTATCGACTATCTCGATTGTAGAAATAGTGGAGCTATGCATTTATGTAAAGGTTGACTTAAATGCACAAAGTGTCCAGTACCTCTTACATGTTACTTTGATTGGCTGTCTATAGGTTGGATAGAAATTATTTATTACGTTATATGTATATCATAATGACAATGACAGTGGTACAATGGAGACAAATAGGTAGAGAGTTTTACTTTGTTTGTCGCTATTAGCTAGTCGTTCCGATACTCGACTTCAATCTAGTACTTCCTACTCTCTTGCGATTACACTCTAGGTACATTAGGTCTACTTTCCCTTTAATGGATTGGAGTGAAAAGGAAGAGTAGAAACCCGTCGTCCCCACAGAAGCTTTAAAAATGCATGATTTCGTGTGTCCAACAAGAACTTATTTTATTTTATGTCTTTAGCAACTCCTCTCCCACTAGAAATTACAACTCCTAACGAAAATATATAAACCCGAATTGAACTGGACCTGAGTTACTACACAACTTTTCCTACACAATGTAACTAGGTATATAGTTATAAAATGAGCACACAGGCGAAGATAATATATTTGCTTATAAATACAAAAACAATTGTAACGTAACCGAATGCGAATGTTCAAATTAGTATTGCACGGAATTGGATTGGATTGCTTCGCTTTGTCTCCTTTGCCTTTCGCTGAAATGAAGAAATGCATAAACTACAGACTACTACAGCTCACCACGCTATCCTCCCATCTTTTACAATCGAAAAATCTTACGAGATAAGCCAAATAGCACGCTTACCCAGCTGTGGATGGAACAAACTTTTCCTGCTCCACTTAACTACCTAATACTCCTGCTATTACCGCACTTCTCTCTACTTTATTATTGTAATGCTCAGTTTTCTACTTTCTTCTCTCTTATGAACATACATCCATTTCAATCTAAAACAACACTAAAGTAGCCTTCTTATTTTCTTTTTAGTCTGCACGCGGATACCAACAATACGATAACAACAACTATTGTGGTATTAGTCATGGTAAATGGTCAGACTGGACATAGTATTTAGAAACAAAGCAGACAGTGATGACGGTTTCTATACACGAAACGGCTAAATAACTTACAAATAACTGAGCATGTTACTTCTACGTAGAAAGTGTAATTCAATGCTAAACTTATTGTTTGCAAAAGTTTGCCAATATAAGTAAGTACAAAAACCGTATTAGTACTCTACTGTAAACCATAATTAGTTAGCAGCTATATATACATGAATTATGGATAAGATTTCGGATAAAATAGATTCCTGGCTAAGAAATGTTAAAGTTTTAAATTGGTTTGCAAAGATATTTTTATTTTCGGAAATTAATCACGCTAAGTACTGATAATGTTCAAGAATTTTGTAAAGGATGCCGTGAAACGATTTGAGAAAATACGGTAGCCTAATGTATATTGTGTAGGCGGAAGAGTTACGTAAATTACTCCATATAAGAAAACGAATACTTGAAGGTGTAATGCGTAAGTTAAGTGAAAGTACACAAGTGAAAGTTGGAGAAAGGCATCATTCCTTAAGTTATCTATCCACAGACACTAACTTGTACTATGTAATGCCATGTATAAAACTAATGAAAAGTTTTTCTTCTCCGCTGCTTTGCTACTTGCACGGTTTCATTCATTTCAATCAGTTTCACTTTTCCGACATTTGCAACGGATGGAAAAGCACGCAAAGAAATTCCCTACCCTTCTCTACCTACTTATCTTCTGCTTGTATTGTAGTTTCTCTGGGTGCAACAGGACTTGATTGAACTAAAATAAGATATAACCAAGTTCTACTATAATAGACATTGTATGTGGTGTCTGGTGTCTAATTCAATTGTCTCCCTTATGCAATTCTTTCATTTTAATTGCATTTTTACTATCAACCAAACTTCTTGCTTGTCTGTATTGTTTTAATGTCTAATCAGCTGTATCATTATCGTAAAAACACCCAAACTTCATTACAGTCTATTGATTCTATTTCGATTCCTAAGGGGGCTGCGGTAACCGGCAACTGAGAAAAAGTACCGGTTTAGGATAGTATCTATGGGCTGACTTTGGAATCTATCTCTCTCAAGGGTCACGGTTTGAAAATCTTGTGCTGAAAATTTCGGTTAATTTAAAAGAACTCCTTTCGCCAGAATTATATCTAGATTCATACTCAGATTTTACATCCACACTGCTATTATGTAAGGGTCTCCTTAAGCATCAATCATAAATTCATCTGTAGAACAATCACACGGTACAATACAAATTGGTTACGCTTACTAGTCACTTAGTAAGTACGATTACGTCAGTAGTGACTACTAGTCAGCACGTGATTCTACATTTGATAGTGCATGCAATGCCTAAACGATAATAAGCATATAGATAGTTGAGAAAAACAGAGATGCATCATGCAGATAAGTATCGTCGTATGGCGTGTGCAAAATGGTTTACAGTTAGGTAGGCTGCATATAAATTTCAAGTGCACAGTGGAATAAACCCCGAAATTTTCTAGTTTGTTGGGAGTCTTAGCAGTTTCCTATCAAGCACAGCAGAAACTAATCGCTCTGTCTCTCTCTCTCTCTGGGCCATTGGACCGCAAACCACCAACTTACAACGGGTTTCCTCTTTCTGTCAATGAAATTCAGCGGTTCACGCTGAGAGCTGTGATAGATGTGCAAAATGAATGCCATTATTGCTTTCAGTCTCGAGAGCTTTTGGAGCTAAGCACGATACAATGAAATTCATGTATTCATGCATTTATGGCTGTTGTGTCCCAAAAGCTCCTGTTTGTTGTGTATGTGGCAAAGTTCACATGTGTAGTACAATTACTGCGTACAAGCGTGTTTGTCTCCCTGTATCTACATGCATAAATGTAGTGTATTACTTATGAGCTTATCAGGCTTATTGGCTTGTAATAAGATCCGTCTCGATAAGAGATTCCGTGTCACTCGATACTCCTTCATTTTACAGTCATTTCCTTTCTGGAACACTAAGCTCTCAGCAAAATATAAAAATACATGCATGTCGAAGTCGCTAGTTGCTAGTCGCTCTCAACATATAATAATAACACTCAGAGAAGCCATACATACCCTGCACACTATTACTCCACATTTACAGTTTACATGTAAACTTTTCCATTTTCTGTAGTACCGAGAAAGTCCTATTTGACTTTCGCGCAGCTCTTTACTACAAAGCATGGAGATAACCTATGTGTACAACAATTATACGCAGTAGGTATATTTACAAATATTTAGAAAAATATATATATAAATATATGAACAAAACTAGTGGTGGTAGTTCTTTAGGTACATGATACCCTTAATATACATAAATTGATGTTGGCAGGTTAGCTCCCCTGAACGACGAGGCGATTCCTGTAGCGACTGCTACTTAGTGTCACAAATGATCCGTTGGGGCTCAATTACTGCAGTTGTACCCAACAATTATTCCGCCATCCATCACTCTCTTGATAAATGACTTCTGATGCCAAATAATGAAAACCAACTATATATTCCCGTTTTTGGTACTTCGTTCTCCCTAATAACAAAATAATACAACTATTAGGTACAGAAGTTTACAAGAAGCGGCTTTCTTTATCAACTATCCTATTCCGACTACTACCTCTATACAAATGTATGCATCTATTCTCCAGTTCTGTTCAAAATCAGCGGTATTGCATTGCATATTGCATCGGGTCGGGTCCTCGCCTTCAATTACGGCTACCGAAAAGGGCAGCTTTCAAAGAGTTATGACTTGAAAATATTTTAAGAGATTGGACGTTCGAGCTAACTAAGGAGTTAGTTTCCTTTAGCCAACCACCTATATAGCAATTATTCAAATGGGTTTATTAAAGGACATGTGGAGTTATGTAAGTTACTCAATAACTGGTCATTACTTTAATACGGTAGAGTAACAACAATTCACATGTAGATGGTCTATACCGGTTTGGTATAAATTGTACTCCTACTATCCATGATAAATTGTTAAGGACTTTCCTCTGAAGTTCCTCATGCTTTATTACTTCCCGTTTTCTGAAATAAATTCTGGATTAGTTTCAGTTTTCGAGATTTCGGTTTATTTGTTTTTCCCTTGCACTGTACTTATAATGTTTTATGTGATTGTAGGAGTAAACTTGTGTGAAAAGTGTTCGTATTCATATACAGTATCATTATAGATCTGCCATGTTTCTATAATTTTCTAAAGTAAGCAACTTTCCTCCGAAAAAAAGCATTGGCGACAATAGTTTGTCACCGTTATGTACACATGAGACAAAAATAAAGACACGAATACGTTTCCTGAGCACAGAAAGTGTGTCT
The DNA here is from genome assembly GCA_019776445.1 of Tomocerus maximus. NCBI lineage: Eukaryota > Metazoa > Arthropoda > Collembola > Entomobryomorpha > Tomoceridae > Tomocerus > Tomocerus maximus. The sequence goes on along the minus strand of JABASH010000849.1, from coordinate 21,217 downwards.
GCTACAGTACAAAACACAATGACGGCCAGCATGAAGATTTATACCTTCAGAACCTAGAAAAGTATGTGAGGACAAAATAAGAAACTAGAGCAAACTGCTTAGAAGTGGTACGGATTTTAATGAAAAGTTTTAAACTTTTGAGCTGTAGAATATGTATTATAAGTATAAGTTAGCGTCTAGTGAAAGGGACTGAATAGATAGACTTAGGGAGGTCTGTATTTACTTTTAGTAGTGATGTATTATACATATATTTACCAGAGCGCATATAGAAAACTTAATTGTATGTAAGGAAAGGTAAACTGTGTTAGGTACATAAAGACAGTGAACAGGCATTATATATTTATCAATACACCCCGAAGTACCTACCGTACTTACCGTACTATTAGACAGACTGATAGATTACATAGGATATACACTATAACAGTATAAATACAGAGTTCGGTGCTCTGTATCTATAAAATTCTAAATATACGAACTCGAAGGACAAAATAGAAAGCGTCAAGTGAAAGCCAAAGAAAATGCAAGTTTTCTAGGCTCCACGTTTATTTATTCATGTTTTAAGTGAGGGAACAACTGCCTTGATTTTTTCTCGGTATTTCCAAGCATATAGAACTGATAGTTCCTCCACCTTTTACTGCACATATACTTATTCCTAATGAAAACCTCGATTTGGTTTGCTACTATCTTGTCCTGGAATGCTTTACTACTATAATAATACAGTTTTCCTGATTTGCAGTACTACTGTCGCCTGTTCAAGATGTATATAGTTGTATTTGCCAAACGAACGAAAAGCAACTGACTCGTGTAGTATGGACTCAGTCCTGATACAGAAGTCAACCTATGCACTTACTTCAACTTGCCTTTAACACTTTGTAGTGGTATAGGAAGAATGACATGAATCTAAGGACGTATCTCGAGTACTTACACTGATAGCGTAGAATATTTCAAATCCTCTCGAATTTATAGTGTATCGTAGCTCAAGAACGGTTAAAGTGGTACATGTCTCCAAATTGAAACGTACCTGTCTCCTCCGCTCTCTCTATAATTCATACAATACACTTTGCCATTTCACTTTTAGTGTTCATATTTGTGTTCCTCAGCAGAATGTAAATGCAGTTCACCAAGACTTTACATCAGTGTAATTTGAAAGGGCGCCTTTAGAATTTCCTATAATCGTATACCTGACTATCGTTTTACATTACATATTTAGTACACATTGTATAAGGACCAAAGTATTCCTAAAGCACAAGACATCAGTTATGCAATGTTAAACGGGACATGCAATTGGCTACATACATTTAGTAAAATTTAGATGTGGTCTGGGGAAATGTCAAGTAAAGATGTTGCAGTAGGGTAAATAAACAGTAACTCTCTTTGTACTTATTGCATATAAGAGGTAAGAGGAAAATAATTTACTACTTCCTTCAAGTAAAACATCAATTGAGCAAATAATATCTCTACTGAAGATCATACTTTTTACATACTTTGCATTTGATTTGTGTAATGAAGTAAGTACCCATAATGGTTTACAAGGCTGTACTAAGGGGAAGCTTAGGGAGTCCAAAAAAGTTTTTTTTCAAAATGCCAAAACATTTCGCTCTTCGCAAGACTTAAATTTAGGCCATTTTTTACTCATTTCCGACAAAAAATCTTTAATATCTATCTTAACGAAATCTCAGTACCGGAAACCGACATATAAATACAGCACTTGTGCGTGTATTGTAAGAAATATTTACAAATAATAATGTTTGTTTTGAATCACAGTGTACTTTAAAACTTTCTGAGAAGTATGGTCGAACCGACCTATGAATTTGACGGACTATGCATATCTAAAGTGAAAAATAACAAATAAAAATGCGTTATAAAGTCTTTCTTTATAGTTTAAAAAAAAGTTTTTAAAATTAACGATCTCATTAGGTTATATTATTTCCAAAATAAATCAGTAAAAGAAGTGAACTGCATACTGGCATTCATACGTACTCGATGTCTTGATAGACCTAGAATTCTAGAAATGATTGTAATTATTTTCTAATACCTAGTACTTAATGTTACTACACATAATATAGTACTAATAGTAGGACGTCTTCAAGCTCACCGAGTTTCAATATAAACGGTAGCATGTAAAAAATGTAAATCTTTCGCAGTTGGATAGGAATTTTGAATGCATAGAGTGATAGATATTTCTTAGGATCGACCTCAAAGATAAAAATGAAAAATGAGAAAAACTACAGGGTGGATAAAAGTTGTGCCAAGAATCGAGAAAAGGAAGACAAATTGTATCACTCCATCAGAATTACCAAAAGTCAAAAGGTCTCAAGTCTTTGCCACCATTTGTTCTGTTAAATGGCTCTCCATCCAGCTCCCTTCCTTTTCTAGGTTTCCACTTTCCTACTTCTGCATTTAAGTGTCTGTCTATCTATCTTTAAACCTAACCTATGTACGTAAGTGCAATATATAGCATTTACTTTGCTTATATAATATAATGGTCCAAATAATAGAAAAAAAGTTGTGAAATGGAAAAATGCTATTCTAGAGTGTGACTCTGCTGGCCTGGCTATTTATATCCAATCGCCTACCTCGTTTAGCTCTGAGGTACGAATTGTACTGACTGCACCATGAAAATATTAAAGAAACGAGCATTATTATTATTACTATATATTCCAAGAATATTATACCTGGAGCATACTGCAAGTAATATGTAATAATAATAACGGTTTATACTAACATAAAACTGCTTTTCTTTCTCTTGTATATAATGGCAGTAGGCGATTATTGTGGCATTGCTCTTCTCACCTAAACTCAATCCTTTTTCTTCTCGCTTTCTCCCAGACGACTCTTTCTCTTTCATGTGAAAGATGAACAATGATAATAACTACGTCAAACACAAACACAACAACCGGGCACAATTGCTTTCTCACGTTAATTCAGCACACTTCGCTATAACCATTCCCCGTATGTTATCCTACACAAGCCTATTTTATATGGTCTTTGGAATTAGTGAGGCATAAATACTTAGCAGCACAAAGGGAACGCTATTAATACTACTCAATTGTATTGTTGTGTTACTTATTGTTAGTGCCTCACGTATATGGATAACAACTGGAGCTCTTTATTATTCCTCACATGAATTCGTTCTGTCTTTCGTTCCAAAAGATTATTATTCTTCTTTGACTTACCTGGCTTTGTTTGTGTTCTCCATTGTTCCTCTCTAACTAGCTATTAGTTCTGGACACATGTAAACTCAACACTACTCATCTTACACACAAATATTAGGGCTTATTTCTTATACTTCCATTTTGAACCAATTTTGGAAACAAAAATTATTAAGTTAACTATTGGGTCAAGAACTTTTTATTCGTTTCCAATGATCATCATTAATTTGCTGTGTTACATGATTCTCAGAATACTCCATCAAACAAGTTTCATCTGCTAAAACACTATTCATATTTGTATTACAATATTCAATTTTTCAATAAAAGGATTTACAGTTCTGATAATTTACTAACGCTAATTCGCTAATTTCTTCCTAATGACCTAAGTCTTGAATTATAACACCAAAGGAAGTGGGAATAGGAAAAAGTGTTTTAAAATGAAAAGCGTGTGTTTTGCTCATTCCGTGGTTTGGTTGTATTAAATAGATAAAAAGCCAAGTTTTACTATAATGTGTAACAATAGGTCTGTCTGCGTGTGTAATGTGTCTGCGGTATTTATGAATTGACGGAGAGTTTTGACTGTTTCAAATTGGGCAATGGTGTATGGTCTATTCTGGTGTGGTGTGCGTATATCTTGGTGTGGCAATCATATCAGAAAAAAGATGATATCATAACATAACCGTTTGGAGGCATAAGAAGACGAAACTAAAGCAGTAAAAAGAGAGAGAGAAGATTTGAGTGGAGACGAGCGGGTTGACTCGGACCGATATTCATGTCAGTGGAAAAAATGGGGATATTAGCATTATCTTTAACGTGACATTCAGGCCTTTATGGGAGACGGGAAACGAGAACGAAACGACAGAGTCCAAAAGATTTTCTACAAGCCATTACCTTTCGCGCTCTGAGGGATTCATATTTCATTCCATTTCGGGCTATTAAAATTCGGATATGTAAGTAAGTACGAACATTATAGAATAAAATACCATGCAATGCTACTTATGTCTCTTGCGTTACCTCCCGCTCTGTTCTGTATGGCTGGCATTAGAAGAACCTCATGCTTTGCATTCCCACTTCTGTTCTGTAATCTACATTGCATTCTCTCCTCCAAGTGTAACTCTGACTCTACTCTGTGTGGAAATAATATGCCAGTCCAACTGTTTGGCCATACGCTCTAATGCGCCAAACTAACGTATGAACCAAGAAATGTACTTACCATTACGTTTTAAAAGTCTAATAATTTATACTACACATTATAATACTTTTTATGTTTAGCTTATGTACATTACTATCTACAATTCAAATTCACATACCTACTTTCCACAATCTATCCATTTTACCATGTCCGGAATTTTTTTTTCGTATTTATATTTTCTATTGCCACATGCACTCTTTAATATATTATTGACTTGATGTATAGTACAACGTCAATTAACCGGGTGCTCTCAACTAGTGGCGATTTCATTATTCTACTCTAATTGCAGGGTGCGAACGAACTCATTAACACTACAAGGTTTACTAGAGTTTCTAGAATCTACTAAAACTCAGGTCATATTATGCTGCATTTACATTGTCAGAGTTTTTTATTTTACATATTACTTTAATATCATTAATAAGAAACACTAGATATCTATTGGCATATTATGTATTGGCATATTATTGAAGATTTGCACCTCTTAAATTGTAGTAATGGTATCTCGCGTTTAAAAGGAAGATAGAGTTAGTTTATCTTGTCAAACAGTATGATATTTCAAGGATTAGAGGTAGACAATTTCATAAAGTAGCATTAACATCTTTAGATAAAAACGGTTTTTTCAAAATGTAAGGTCTAATTCTGAGCTAAAAAACTGCAAAACAGACGAGCACAAAATTTGCTCAAGGTCTTTGCCATTTTGCATGTCAGAACAGATAAGACAGTAAAAATGAAACCGTTTATTGTGGTTTTGAAACAACAAAGCAACATTTGTCACTAAAGCGAAGATGATCTTTTGTTCGCGTGCGTGACTTGACTTGACCCGAGTTTGCATTTCGAAGTGAAAAGTAAAATATTGCCAACATTGCGTTTGCATATAGATAGTGCATAGAGCTAAGCCACGGTTTGTGTGTAGTTTGGATAGGTGTTGCAATAAAGGACATTACTATTTATCCACGTTCTAAACCTAGAGGACCGTTCGCCTTTCATTTGTCCACCCGAAGCCAGTATAAGCCTTTATCACAGTATTACATATTCACCCAACCCAACTATGATTACTAAAGTGCATGCTGCTATAAGTTGGAGAATACACTTAACACAACACAGAACATGCTATATAGGGATAATACTCCATTATTGCACTATGTCCATTGCCTAAGGAGAGAAACGAGAAAATACAAACGCATAGGGTATTACAAATACTACTATCTCCCTAGCCATACACATCGGACTAGACAATTTTCTCTGCACTACCAGATCCGCAGCATAAATATTTCTACGTTCCATAAGGTTGACCAAGTTCCTTTCTGTATAGGGTACAGAAATGTTATTTGATTTTGATGCATGCTGCTTCGCAGAAACTTTACTTATACACTTATACGTACCTATGTATTCGCTAATGGTGCCCCGTTAGCTAATGTATGCCACCGTCATTAAGAGTTCCCCATGCGAAAGCCACCCAAAGCCACAAACCTATATAATTCGACTAACGCTGTGCACGGAAATTGATCCTACTAAAAGATGTAAACAAAAATAACTACCCCGGAAACTCAAAACTTCCCTAAAAACAACGAATTCGTATTTGTCATGTTCAACAAAATAACACTTATATACCAAACGGTAGAAACTGTAGTAAAAATATGATTTTACAAAGTGTACGCTCAGGGAACTGGGTCTATGGGGTTTTGCGCTTATGAAAGAGGAGGATGCGAAACATCATAAAATGTTAATTGTGCCTCAGTGAGTATAAAAATTAATGCAAACAATAATACCATATCATAATCTGCAATGCAATAGATTTTAAGTTTATAGTACGATACGCTGACGCTCCCAACTCTCAGAATGTGGGACTCAATTTTGAAAGGTAGGCATTCAGCAAGCACTAGATAATGTAAGCAAATGCAAATCATAATCACTAAGAAAAAATCGTAAGAGAGTTTGCTTTTGGAATAATGGAATAAGGGGGATTTGGAATAAATTCGTTTGTACGGAGGCGCTCGAGACTTATACGTTTAGTGTTTATATTCTAAATTCGTGTTACCAGGCATGCGCGGAAGTTTAACATATTTTAACAGATTCAACACCTACCAGCATAGCACATGTGCTAGGCTGCCGCTAGTACTATTATATAGTACTTATACTTCGGGGTGGTAGAGGAACCACACGCATACATACAAAGAATGTGTAAAGAACAATAGAACTTTAGGTTTTATAACTCTATCTCCAATTTTTACATATTTTGGTCAATTTCATTTAGGTAAATAAATGTACACATTTATTATTTTACAATCTCCTCTACAGCCTGCAAAGCGCGATAAAATTTTATGGAGGGATGTGCATATTGTACTGGTGATGAAATCGGTCAGACTAAAAGGCCCCATCCGCCCCAGCCGCACCACCCGCCCCACCCCGAAAAACCTAACCTAATTTTTCATAATCTAACCTAAACTGATAGGGTTGGGGCGGCTGGGGCTAGTGGGGCGGATGGGGCCTTTTAGTCTGGCCGTGATGAAATTGGATTATTTTTTTGATTATTGTTCAGCCATAGAAATAAATTGTAATTGTTTCTTCAATAAAAGGTGCATACTAGCACATTGGATAACTACCACAGGACATAGGATTAACCTACACTTATATAACAAAATTAAATAATTTTCACATTTTATTTGTATTGAATGGTAAATAAGAACGCTAAATATTATGTGATGGGTTTGTTTGTGAATTTGTGAAAGTGGGCGGTAATTACATGTAACATCCTTTGAGTAGATGTAGTAGATAGTTTAGTTGATATCTCTTAAATCATTTATTTATGCCACATTATCGGTTTAGTCTAGTAACAGTATTTCTTCAGAAATATTATGCTAGATAGACACGTACTGATACTGATGTACTGAGTACTGATATGAGTGTTATGACAGATTTTGCACATAAGGTAAGCGCACATATAATATGTCTCATATTGTCCCATTTGGTTTTCCAGTGTACTAAATATGGACTGGTGCACAGGCATGTGAATGTATTGCAAGTTTAATAATATGATGTATTGTGTTGTGGTTGGCTTGGGCATTAGTTCGCTTTTTGGCTATTTGAGTCAAGCCGTTATGTATGTAAAGGTGGTGGTGTGGCTCCTTTAGTATCTGTCTTGTGTATTATCTAGAATTTAGGTACATTAGCCTTTACCTTGGCTTATGGTTTTCCTTAAGGAGCGTATGTATGCCGCATATATGTAGCTACTTAGATATATTAGAGTATAATTTAGGAAAAGAAATGTTCTTTCTTTTCCACCCAAAACAGTCTGGTGAGGTTTTCAGGAGTTTGCTACTGTTCTAGCGTTTATTCCATAAGTAAAACTTTACAGAGCGTATTATATGCATTAAGCTTTTCCCGCCTGCTCCGTTCATTTCTTCCCCAGTTTGTTAAGCTCTGTTCTATTCCGGAGTTGCTATCTCTACTGTTAGCGAACTGAGTATAAAGTGAACTCGGTGGGGTTATTCCGTTGTTGGCTGAATTCACGTCAGTATCCTTCGCTCTTCTCTCCGGTTCGGTTCGTTTCTTGTGACGCTCCTCCGTCTGTCGACTTGCATTCTGCATCGTAGTACTACTTTGTGTATACACATAGCTAATATTATCTCAGTCTCAAATTGGCCTAGTATGGTCTTACTATTGTCAACATATATCACATATTTGCACTAGTATACTGTATATGTAGGCGAGAGTAAAATAAAGGGCTACCAATATTAACCATCAAATTGTTTACTGTTAGTAAAAAGGAGGAAAGCTATCCGAGGAGGTTTAGTTTGGTGGAGCCGAACTTTCTCGCCTGTCTTGTCCTTGCATTGAATTTTGCATCGCCTGTGTGTGCCAAAGCTATAAAAGAACGTCACTTGACGACGAAGGCTAGTAACACATAAAACAGCGTGTTACCGTTACAATACTCGTAAGTTAAGTAAGGAGACGAGCCCAGCCGCTCCGAACATTTCATATAATACAGACATACATTGAATTCACTTTAGTATTATTAGATAACTTGACTTTCTCTCCCAGTGTGTTGTGTTGTCGAACATTAAAACAAAAAGGGAGAAGTCAAATTAAACGCGAAAGAAAGAAAACGGAGGAAATATACAGCTTCGCTCCATTCCTACGTTTCAACAACGGAAAATAAAAGGAAAGTGCTTTACGATTATATTTCAAAGACTTTTCGTTGCATTGTACTTCGTTAACTTTTATAGGACGTAAATACAAAGAAAGTAGCTTTGACCTGAGTTACTAAAGGACCACATACCTCTCTATTAACAACAAGCCCCTGGAATCTACGTATGCACAAACAATAAAGCTTAACAAAAACTTTTTCAGAAATCAGTTTGAATTTAAGTACTTTTGCTACTGTGTAGCTCTCTATAGGAATCTCATAGTAAATCCTACATAAATCAATATAAATATTATAACCAAGTGTAAGCTATAAGAGTTGATCTTCATTTAGCCGAAAACAAATTACGCTGTTGAACCAACTGTGAGAAACTGAGTAAGCCAAGCTTAAGGGAAACTAATCCATTTGAGAATTGATGATCAAAGTGAAGAAAAGAGTCCTGATCCCCTCATTAGATTCCATACAGAGAAAATTATTCATCTAATTCTGTCAGCACTTTCACACGTTATACTACAGGACTGAACTTTATTACAATTATTATCTGTCGTAGATAGAAGACCATACCGAATTCAAATTAGGACAAGCTAGTTTGCAATTTTCAACTTGAAAGAAAACGATAGATAACCCAGTGAAGATTCTCATGTAAATTAGGCATATACCCCCAAAGTTACATTCTTCGTCTATGCCCCGAAAATTGAGTTAACTGTGACTTGCACAACATAAATTGAAGTAAAGCAGACCAGGTACACTCACAGTGTTTCATTCACCACTTGGTTGATTCAGTGCATTGAAACCGAAAGAGATGAGAGGAGTTTACAAATTGTAGAACTAGAGCAGATTGACTTGACACGGAGATAGTAAAGAGAACGTAAAGAACTTTTAACTCATCGTCGTATTTTACTTTGGCTAACCTCACAATCAGCCAAGGTATCTCTGGACCGAAGGTACTATAAATAGAGTGAAACTACCTCCAGTCGAAACCTACTACAGACTCCCTCGTTTAAATAATAGAGACACAATGGGAATAGTTGATGGAGGAAAAGTTTCGCTCTCCCCGATAAAACAAGTCGTTTCAAATTGAGCAAAGTAGTTCGTATATGTATAGCTACTAACAAGTAGAATTGGTTTGCATTGCATTACCTTACCTATTTAACGGTTTGTTGTTCCGCAAGCGAGACTTGAGTGAGTGACTGTTGGTGGTTGAGAGCTTTTCAAGAACCTTGAAGTGTCTTTTGCACAAACATTGTCTTCTTGTAAAAGCTTGACGGGAGTGTGCAAATGCTCAAATAAAACGTGTACTACCCAGACTTACTTTCTTACATTAGACGGAACACACGATTTTCACTCACAAACAAACCATAACTGCTTAACTACTTAAACCCTCTACGTACAATACACTACACACACTACAACTGCAGATAATATTATAAATTATACACCCAATATTCAAGTATCCAGCTGAGAACATTGCTCCATTGTTTTATTTCTATACTTACCTCTCCACTCCAGTACTTCCAGCATCAACAACAGCAAGCAGTCCAATTTAATGACATCACATCACAATGAATGCACTTCCCTTCAATTTTCCAAATTCAAGTTAACTCACAATAAACTGACCTCCACGGCTAAACGATAATACTTGACAACAGCCTGCTTTCTTTTCAGTCTTTTCACTTCTCAATACTCAATTCAACAAATACAAGTTTTACCCAAAATCAAACCACCTCAGCTCACCTACAGAGAAAACGAGAATATTTTCTCAAGTTTACTACTCCAAGACTTAACAAACCACAGAAGATCCTCTTCACTCCAGGAAAACAATAACGACCCGAAAACTTTGCTCTTGACACTTCCTCTACAATCAGCGCCCGCACTCTTCTTCTCTTTGAAAATTCCAGAAAATCAATTTTCCACCTCGTCACAAAGGCAAGCAATTTATAACCTGATAGCTTTGATACACAGTAAATATGAACTGTCAATTCTCAATCGAAATTAAATAGTATTAGGAAAATTACTTACTGAATCAATGCAAAAACGGGAAACAATAAAAAAAATACAAAAACTGGCGCACTGTAAATTTTCAGTTCTAGTTCTATCCTTAACTGGTTAATTTTAATTGTATGATGATTGTCTCGATTAACAATTGTGGTAATGAGTATAATATTATAGGATTGCTTACTTATTAGGTGTCTTGTGGATAATTTTGTATTCTTTTTCCCATATATTGAATCATTGAAAATTTGTAATTTCATCCTGGACAAAAATAATTTCGTCCGGATAATATTATACAACCCTGAGTATCTCATTGTGAGCATCCAATGCATAGTATTTTTTGAATCCCTGAATAACAATTGTAACGAAATCCCCGTCCCGGGTTCCAAGAACCTAACTCGTAACAGTTCAATTGAAAAGGATAATATTTGAACGCAGTGCACATGACAAATGGCAATTTGAATAGATTACGTTATTCTCATTAGTGAAATGACTATTACATTTCATTAAGCTCACTTATCGCATAATAGCATACCGTAAGCAAAGTTGGTATTTATTGCATGCCTTCCTAACGAATGGCTAGCGAACTAATCATCATAAGGTACCTAAGTACTGTTAGTCTTCTGAAGGAAAACTGACTACCTATGTAATGTATTTACTGAGTAAATATGAAACAAGTATATATGATATTAATTTAACTGCTTCTGAGGCAAGACTGTAGTAATGTGCTTCTATTGGTAATGCGTGTTGTAGTAATATAGGAATGGAAATAGTCCTCCTGCAGTCGATTGCATTTGTGCTTGATATCCGTATCATTACGCATGTATGTACATCGAGAGCAATCCAATCTACACACACTTAAAGACTAAGTCTAGTAGAAAAGAGAAGAAAGCCCGTTTGGTCTGTCTGCATGTTTCTTTATGATAAAAGCAAAGTAAGTAGTAAGGGAAAGCCAAGGGAAAACATAGCATGACACTCGCTCACTCAGATATATTAAACTAACTTGATTGTCTTTCCCTCCTGTATGTATTATAGACTAATAAGACGAAAGTAGAGTTGGGTATAGCAGTGCCATGTTCTTGTAATATGCTAGCATTTCATGCTGAATCATATTTATCAAGACGCCAGGAACATCATAATAAAAGCTCTAGTCTCGTTTTGTATGTTAGAGATATACTTTTAGGTACAGACTACACAATACACACAAATAAAGCAATAGAATTGTAATGCATTGTTTACATTGCATTTCAAGTCTCTTTATATCTAAATACATAGTAGAGTGCTATGGTTAGGCTTAAGAGTAGTGTGCGACAATAACAGGAGTCCAGAAGAGAAAAGTTGCTAATAGAGTCATATAGTATGTGATAGTTAGTCCAGGACAGAAATCTATAGTAAGTTAACGACAGTGTACAACATAGTAATTCACTTTCTCCTCTTCCTCTTTAATGTTCCTGGAGTGAGTAGACGAAAAGGAGACGAAACTATTCTCGCAGTACATAATAATAACAGGACACACATACACACAAGTCCACACAAGTTATAATATAGTGTGTAGCTGCATAAATACAGAAGAGAGAGATATCAAAATAACACTATAATAGATACTGTTAGCTAGGTAGTTATAATGTAATCATTTCATATTCCTTTCCAGGGAGCTTTAGCTCATATCGTTCTAGTTTACGCTAGTTACTACTACTTTACTACTAGGACTACTACTTACTTATCTCTAAGACCATAAATCAACTGCTATTATCATCCATTGCTAAAGCGAGGCCTGCATGCTGTACTACTTCATTTCTTACTTAACATACTCTCTTTGCGTTCCTCCGTGCGTTTGGCTGGCTTACGATTAGCTTAACTTTGTCTCGCCTCGCTTCCTAATATTGCCCTATCCTTCTGCATAAATTCATTTTCATTAACCACATCACATATCATATCCTATCATTGTTTAATGCTCAGAGCTCTCGCCAAGTAGCTGAGAACTTAGCTTCACTTTATGTAACTTCTGCAAAGCTTTATTAAGGAGTTGAGGGTGAAAGTGTTAGGTACACAGAGTTAACTGATAGAGACTATCTCTCCTTCCCATAGAAAATCATTTAATACTCGAGGAATAGGGATCAGACGTTGCTAATGCGAAGACCAAACAATATTTCGTGTGTTAAATTGCATTCCGACTCTCGTATATAAAGTTATAGCTCGCAATTAACAGAGTGACATGAACAATTTGTTTAAAAATAATGTCCCGACTTATTCAAAGGAAGACAGCTAGGCAATAAGCCATTGAAATTCTAATGAAGTATTGCATGCAGTTGCTTTTATGGCTATTATTATATAGGTAGGTGTGTTTGTATGCACTTAGGCTTTATAGCGAGGGTAGGCACTAGTAAACACACCATGTAACTATGTGTGTATAAATTCTACAAAAAGCAATAAAAATGTTGAATGTACTGTGCTGAGTGTGGCTCCTGTCCAGAGCAGATATAATTTACGGCTACGCTTAATTCCACTGTTACTGCTCAGAATTACAGGCGAGTCAGAAACAAATACGACCAACTCAACTTCTCTCGATTTCCAATGCACGTATGAAGGATGTTTCCTATGTATTTATACTCGGGTTACGTAGACTGGCTCCTTTGTACGATGTTTCTATATGTAAGGTGCACAATACTACTCTCGTGGTATGTGCTGTATTGTAATGTTAAACAAATGTAAATAATAATTAATGTTGAAAGGACTAATGAAGGCAAGCTGGTTGGTTTGGCTCCCAGGAATCGATTTCACAATTCTGTCCAGTCTGTTATTTCATTGTTCTATTCCCAGTTTACGGAGACCTATACGAATTATACGATATGTGCTCCTGAATTTACTTATGAGGAAGGTTGTTACAATGCATTACATGCATAATTCCTAGAACAAGCCTATCAGACACAATATAAGTTAGATAATTGTGTAGGAGGTATATTTGTGTGTATAGTGTGTTCAATAATGAAAGGCGATAGCACTAATATCTGTGTTTATGGCTACCTACGTAATCTAAATAGTTAAAGCAATATAATACGTTGATCATATTTCCAGAGAGTTGAACCCTATTACATAATATTAGTTTGCATATTTCCGGAGTAGCTACCTATCTGACAATAATTATAATAGAATGCTGAACCAATAAAGTTCACCCATTTACTTAAATACATGGGGACGAGACAGGGGATTGTTTGTTATCTATGTACATTATGCATAGAATGTAACTACGAAGAAAATACGAGTACAAATGTGGTGCTATATACTATCCTTTTTATGTGTAACCTAGTTTAGTATTTGCATTAGCAAATCCATGTATCTCTTTCCATATCCCTAGTGATTACTGCATGAAATATATAGTAGGGCTACTCTGTGTATTAGCACTGAAGAACGATGCTCGACCCGACCCTAAGCAAAAACTATGCAACTAAACACATAACACTAATTGTGTTTTCAGGAACTCTCTCTAGACAACTATCGGAGCGAGGAGGCAGACAACATTGAAAGAGAAACCATAATAAGACTAAAATCTAGTTCAATTTACTTTGTTTTGGTTTGGATTACATTTGTTTTTAAGTTTGTGGATCGGTTGTGTAGAACGATATGTAGGAGGTTGAAAAGGAGGAATTCTAATGGACTAATGCTACTGTTTGTTTTGTATTGTAGTTTGTGTGTAGCTACCTTAGTGTGTACACAATGAGCTGCATTGTTCGTAATTTACTTTGAACTTTTCTATGTGCACATAATACTTGCTCTATTATTTTCGAGGAAGTTACATTAGTAGGTACGTTCGAAACTATTGTATCTCATTTCTTAGTAGGCAAGACAGTTGGAGAAACGTGGTTATTCCGTACAGAAACTCAAGTGTCTCTCCTATTTATACGTAATGGGGATTGGGTAACCAAATAGTGGTATATTATTTCATAGGTACTTGTGCTTGTACTAAAGTACGCTGTAATTACTTAGTTTAGATAAAGATACGTAGGTACTTGGACTACATATAAATTTACATAAAAGCTCTCCATGTTTACCTACTTACTTAGTTACATACTTTAGTTACAGTTCCATAGGCAGAGAAAGCATAGGAAGAATAGTCACAGAGTGCACAATATTAGCACAGTAATTCTGCTAATAAGTAACTTGGGTAGTTTCTTATTATGTTTCTCATTCTTGCTCCTTCTCTATCTGCGTTGTTATGAGTCCATGTTTTCTACCGTGCTAAGCACTTTCTTCCCTTTTATGTTCTCTAAATGGAGTTAATTACCTGACGTGACCTGAACTGCGCCTTCTTTCTCGTTCTATAAGAAGTTTACTTTCCTCTCGTCTCCGCTAAATTCACTTCAGACAAAATACACAATGCCTTTTATTATGTTCTTTGTTACACTTACAATTTCTATTATTTGTACTAATAGTAAGTAGTGGGCTACAAAGGTACTATCTTTATTGCATTATTTCACGTCCTTATCCTTCGTCTTTACATGCCTTCAGTCCCACATAGCTATAAACACTACTGATTCAGCCAGAGTTGGACCAGAGCAAATAAGTAAGTTTACTAAATAAAGCTACTCAACATAGAACGGTGCATATAATGATGTAGTCAGAAAAATTATCTGTGCTACGTTCCTGCACTTTACTAATTGTTTTCCTTACGTAGTCATTTGTAATTAGTACTACTTTGGGTAAATTATGCACATAATTTTACTACAATTTCGTGCACTCGGGTTATAATGTGTATTTTTACAGTCAAACGTCAAGTACCTACATTAACTATCAAGGTAAAGCCGCAAAATTTCCTTTTAATTTACAGGGAAGCAGTGGCTTAATTATCTATTACTTTATGCTATACGAACCTACCAATTTATGACGTAAGACAATTTATGTACAAAGAAAATGGGATATTGAAAACAGTGCCATTAAATTAAACATTCATAGAATTTCTATTCTTTGTTGGTTGAACTGCTAAGTTATTTAAAGCGAAAAATGTTAATTTTATGTTGGTTAGGTATAAAAGTATAAGTAGAGCAGCTGAACAAAAGCGAGAGTGCTAATGCTAATGTAATGGGAAGTGGGATACATTCTTTGAAAAAGTAAAGTGAGTCGAAGCGATTGACTTGCATAGCAGTTGACTTTGAGTTCACTTGAGTGCAATCCCAATCTTTCTTTGTATCTAATGCATGGAATAACCAAGTTCGAACTGCGACTTGTGTTGAATTCTCCTAAGAATTTTTCTACACTGAGCACGATCTAATCCAACCCAAGCTGAACGGAATGTAACGAGAAATCCGTAGGAGGAAATATATGGCACTATAATATAATGCTAGTCGAATCCCATGTTACTACTATAGTGTAGGCACTATATAGGGATAGTCTTTAGTTTTTATGTGAACTGATTGCATGACTTAAGTTCGAATCTGTTCCTAGTCAATCCAAGTTTTCTTAACTTTTGCAGTTTTAAATTCTTTAACTTTATCTATTTGGAACGATCAGCTCCTTTTATTTACTTATTACGTCTCTCTTAATCTCAACTTTCCTACTATGATTATCAAATTTATCATTCCTCAGTCAAAATATCAATCCGTCTCGTCCATTAAAAGGGCTTGAATTTTCAAATCGTTTTTATTGCTCAACGTATCTAAAACTATTTTTACCTGAATATTAAATTGTAAGTAGTACAGTATAGATCACTTCTATGGATTGGGTGTAATATTTGAAATATGAACACAAGTTTATGCTGTCCAGTATTAAAGATATGGTACAGTATATTATGAGTATCGTACAGGATGATTAGAAGGTAAAAGCGACAAAGGAGATTTAGAGTAGCAATTGATTTGAAGTTGGAAAGTAGTCCTTTTGTATTTGTGTCGCATCAAGTAACACGATGACCTACTGGTATTTGTATTCATAGGTATTTGAGCGTAGAATTGTAGTAGACAAAAGGAAAATGATAAGGTATATCAGAGTGAGATGGACCTAATTGCGAAAAAGTTGCACATTTTTATCTGTATGTATAATCTAGATTGAAGGAACAAAGTAATGGGTTACTATCTCTATCACATAATAAATAAACACTATAGAGAATGGGTTTTTTTTCGCACGCCCAAATCGTTTCTTATAAAAGTATTGGCTAGCGATAAAGATATGTAGGCTGATATGTATAATAAATAGTTCTAAGTAGATATTGGTATTGCGCGAAGTCTAGGAGATAAGTAGGCAGGAAAATCTCTTTATGAAGAAATCAGAGATTGTAGTGTAGGTAGTGAAATATCAACAGAGCAGAAAGAAGTTGAGACAAGGAATGAAACCGAAGGAAGGTTGTTGGTTGGATCCGTTTCACTTTCTGAGATGTTGGAAGAGCAGAGAAATCGACAGAGTGAGTCAGGACCCATTATACTCAACGGGGGAAACTACTAACTGGGAGTAGAACTCTGTAGGAGTCAATATGTACTAAAGATAAAGAAGCCATAAGACATTCCACGTAGAAGGGAAGTTGGTAGAAAAGAACAGAGGCAGTTTGCAGATCGTAGATATCAGTTAGGAAACGAGGAGTAAACGAGGCTCGTCCGTGGAAAGCTAAAGAAAAGAGAAGCCAAGATTTTCCTTTATTTCTAGCGAGTAATTCTAATATAACTAACTAAAAGGTTATACTTTTATATATTGACTCGATTCGTTTGCTTGACTCCACTAGTTACGTTACAATACATTGCATTACATCACATCACTCAACAGACGAGTTGCTTTTCTCAACGCTGAATGACTATCCAGGATCCTCGCACTCTCTTCTCTCTTCATCATCAACATCAACCGTCTTCCTTTTCTTCACTTGACTTTTCTTCACTTCGCCCTCCGCACTTTAGGACTTCACTCCAATACCAATTCCTATTATTCCTATCACTGTCATTTCACAAACCAACGCAACGGCCAGGCAATATCCATCGCTACTCTTTGCTTAGTGTTCATCTAATGAAATGAAGCCAAGTCAGTTAAGACAACTCAAGACAAGTCTGTCAGCACTATAAACAATATTACCTAGGACCTATATTTTATAACATCTTAGCACTTGGCACTAGCTACTATGATAAATGATATTGCGCTCCTAACCTCCTTAATGAAACTCATACAACTATACCATGGAATGAACTAAAATTCCATGGGATTCCTAGAAAAATTATGTCTTCATTTCTTACCTAGTTACTTTTGTTCATAGAATTACATTCAAAATTAAAATGTGAAAATACACAATTATATAACTGGTGCCTGCTGGTATTCTTGATGTATCAGATATCACCTATAGTGTACATAAAGCTGCTGCGGCCATGTATATTGTACAATAACGAAAATCGTTAAAACGTTAGCGGATAGGTACTTACTTATTTACATATGATGCCTGAAGACTGAAATAAACAATGATGCATTAGTCTTTAAAGATAATCTATCCAGCTGCAAAATTGCATGGTAGCACTTACGTATTGTGATGTGTGTACCAAAAGTTATGATAGAAATGGGTTAGCAGTGAGCTGAATAGGTAAATCAATACATAATCCATTAGCCCCTCTGATCGGCTTCCCACTGGGTAATGTAAAGGAAGATAATGATTTCTTGAATTTAAATTGAATTTTCAGAAGTACTGTAAGTATTTATTCATTGGCTCACCAAATGACTTTAACGTAAAGGGTTGTAAAGAGACCTTTTAGTTATCGATTTCTAAGACATTCATACAATGGCAAACTAGAGAAAACAGTGACAGAAAAGACATGACAGAGAAAACTGTAAGGACAGACAAGAACAAAGAAATGTAGCCCCATTTTCTATTTAGTTGCGTCAGTTTGAAAGTTGAGGCGAAAGCGGTGTAAGATAAACTTAAATAAGGACAACATGTAGAATGGCCAAGTACTTGGAGACATATACTCTGACTTTGAACTTTGGGTTATATGTTTCCATGCACTTACATGTACCACCACCGTAGGACAACTGCATACTTAAGTGTCCATTCTATGTGTTCTAGTATATTCAGTGAATATTTATTTAACATTATTGAAGTTGCAGACATTTCCTTCCCTCAAGAAACAATAACAGACTGCTCTGAGGAATAATTTACGAACAGTTCCCTCCTTGCCATAGCTTGACTCTTATTATTGCTATCTTTTTGTCTTTACCAAATACATGAGAAGCATGCTTGTGCATGTACCTATACGAATACCTATTTACTACTTAAGTATAGTGAAAGTATGCCATTGTTTTTAGCAACAATAGCGAATAGAGTCAAGTAGTCAACTCGAGCTCCAAACTCCTTAGCTGACATTTATTTGTTAATAAAAGGATATTACTCAACCTACATAGGTAACCAAAACTGGTATACGTTTGCTAACTAAAAGTATAACGGAGATGTACGTACTTGTAGTAGATATACTGAAAATAGCTAAGTGTAAGTATATGCATATACGAACGGTCATTACATAGCTATTGTACTATGTTGCATTGAATTACGCAAACATTTACATTTAACTATGCCAAAGCGCGCTACAGTAAATGGACATAATGAATTTGGACCTGTATGTACCTTACAGTTCCAATTTTCTGTCTCAAAGCACAAAAGAAATGTAATTATTAAATTATTTTGCTAATTGCATATCTTATGAACTGAAATCAAAGAGAAATTTCGAAATGGAAAACCTGATTCATTTGAATAAAAAGCCACTAGTACAGTGTAATGTAGAGTAATCAATTTGTGTTACGTATCCGCTGTAATAACTTAGTACATAGCGTGGAAAGTTTATCTGTAGTAATAGGAAATGAATGTTACCTACTTATCAATTTCACGCTATTGCTGTACTATGTTTTATTCTGTTAGCGATAAAGTAGGTATAATAATTGAAGATATGGAAGTGGAACATAAAGGAAATGTGAGTATCCTTTGAGTTCGGGAAGAGATTTTCGAAGAACTATTGTAATTTCTTTTGAGTGAATAATAATGTAATAAAGAAGAGTGAAGTCGCTGAATTTGTAGTCGATCTATTTGGGTATTATGTAGGAAGGAACTGTAAGTATATGTCTACTCAATATTATGTAGACTGCCAATGAGTCTGTGTAAATATATAAACCAAAGAGACAAACAAAAGTTAGGTAAGGTTACGTCTCCTCGTTGACGTAGAATCTGAAGTGAATTGGCGGAGTGAAGGGGTTAGGCGAAAGAAAAGGTTTAGGCGAGTCTTCTAGGCGTTGTGATGTAGTAAGTAGTTGGTGAATGAATGAAAGGAAGAGTCGACACGTTAACTTTATGTATATTTTCTTTTGTGCTAAACTCGAGTTAAGTGAATTGCACTTTAGGGAAAAGTTTTCTTGACTCTCTCACTCACTCAGCTATTTTAGTATTCTGTGGATTCCAAGAGACAGAAGAAGACAGGGCTGAAATACGAATTATGTATATGTATTTATGTACCTGTATTGCTTCATCATTCAGCTCCTATGTGTATTCTTGTTTATACCTCTGAATCAGTTAGAGGTTTACACAATACCCTAACCTTGTCTAGACAATGTGTGCCTAGACAGGTTTATTCTATTAGGGTGTCTGCTTTCCCTTTTCTGCAAGAAATTCGATTGAAAATCCTATAGTTTTACCTTAGGTGACAAATTTATCTTTTTTCCTTTAGTTTAGCACTATATGGCACAGATATAAGTATTTAGCGGCTACATTTAGCTATCTACTTTAGTATCACACTTAGGACGAAAGCTATTACAGCTTTCTCTTCCCGTTTTTTAAGGGGATCTTGTATTGTTGTGTAAAGAAAATAGAAAAGCTTGACTTAACACAGTTTCGTTTGACTATAACTGCTGCTCCCATTTGCTTTCTCATAGCTGCAAGAGGAAAGGAACTTATTAGGAGAAGACTGCTCTATTTTACTTCACAGCTTGTGTCATTATGTCTCCTCAGATGGGGGCTAAATTGAAAGGAGCCATTATGTGGTTCTACTCTACTCTCCTTTCGCCTCACTTTACTTGACATCTAATGGCCTGGACTCTCTTTCTTTACTTTTTAGGTGCAAAGACCAACAAACATTACATTACTTTACATTACATTACGTAGTTACTATTACCCTCGCTCTGCGTTTACTTTACTCCTCCGTTGCATTACACTTACTCCAGAAAATACAGAAAGCTAATAGAACAGTCAAAATAAAGGCTCGACAAGTCCTCTTTACTCCCATGCAGCTTCAACTTTATTAGCAACAGCACAAACTTTCAATTTATGACTCTGGCTTTATAGCTTTTTACTTAATAGAAACGTTAACTTGTTCTGGATTACGTCACACATTATACAATTACTCTATTCTCAATCTAAATATCTATGTCCAGTCATCCACTCACCTAACATACAGACCTCTTTGTTTCACGTCCAATTGTTCTGAAACTAGCTTCTTGCCATCCAAATGCTTATTGGTCGGCTTGTGCATAACATTTGTTTGTGCTCGACCTGTATAATATTCCAATACGCTGCAAAACAATTTGTAGTTACTGTAACATTTTAAGTGTCAGTCAGTGTATTGATAATTTTGTGCACAATAGTCAATGTATATTTTGATAGGATGGAAAAAAGCAAACCTTACGATTTCATTTATTACAAATCCTTATTAACTGTTGAATGTTAATTTCGCAATTAGAATTCCAAAGGGTATTGCAATTTCCTCAATAATTTTGCTATACGCTACTATGTAATTAAATGCC
>JABASH010000848.1:0-32597 GCA_019776445.1 Tomocerus maximus | reverse complement strand
TGGTTGGTTGCAACTTTCAGTGGTTGTTGGTGGTTGGTTGTAACTTTCAGTGGTTGTTGGTTGCAACTTTCCGTTACACAGACTGTAGAGCAGTTTTACAATTTTGAATTGAATCACTTCATATGCCCACGCTTTTTCATTGGGGCCTACTTTTAGTCGCTCGCAAACACAACGAAGCAGGTATGAGATTTTTATGGATATTTTGAAACTAACCCGATTTTTACTACATTTTAAAGGTTTAATTTATTTATGCATTTCCCTCAACCATCGCCAACCAGCTATAAATGTCAGAAAAGATATATGAAAATATTAAACAGAACACTTGTTAAGTATTAAAGTAGGAGAAAATCTGATTGTGGTCAGAGAAAGAAAGGAGAAAGTACTTATTTATGTGTATCCATTGTTCCATATCTATTGTTTCATTCCTGGCTTTTTAAGTCAAGTGAAAGATATCAAGATGCAAATAAGAGAGTGAATTTTTTTATATTTAGAGTAGTCAACTTTACAATTTATTTCAGTGCTAACACAGAACATTTTATTATTCATTTAATGCATTGTACAGTGCAGGAAAGGAAAAACTGAATTTTATATCCTTAAATATAGTATGCTAAAATGTAATTCAAGTTTATTCGGACTGCGGGTTTTTCTGTGTCATAGGTCACAATATTTTTACCTGAATGAAAACGTTATCACACGGTACGATCATTTTTATTGATATCTACTTATATGATTTTATTGTGGAAATGTTAGGATTTTATTTAGATACTTTTATTCAAAATGAACTAACCTCACCCTGTGTAAATAGACAATTCACTTTCCTCTACATTATGCAGTATGTCAAGTGTTTTACATAAATAAACGATATTTTGGGAATTCGCTGATTATTCTATATGTAGCGTATTTATGTATGTAAATCGTCAATCCTTCAGTACGCCAAATGGTGATGATGATGAGCAGGGGAATTTGACCGAATTTTTCTAGGTAGGGTTCCATTATGGAATTTCCGCTCTGGTTTCTCATCAAGGTCTTCGTCACTGCTGGACCGGTTTCGTTGCTGCTGACGAATCTTTCTATACTCGGAATATTTAGTGGTAGCTGGATTCATAGATGCTGAACTCAAAGGTGGTAAGTGGCTAGTTCGGATGGAGTGACTGCTCGGAGGTGTATTATACAGTCTGTGTTCACTAGAATTTGGTTTATGAGTCAAAGGAGGTAAAAATGACGACGAGCTTATTCCATTTCCTGCGTCCATCAGGCCCGACGGGGAACCGTTTATAGCTACAGAAATCAAAAAGAATTTGGTAAAATACCAATTTATATTGAGGTCTTTGCTAGACGGAGAAATTCATTTTAAAAAACAGTAAAAATACCGGCGAATGTTACGTACCATTCAGGAAGTGACGCTGGCGGTGAATAATTGCTTCACCCAAAGCCTTTTGTCTCAAACAGCGAAGTAAAAGCGTCCCTCGTCTCTTTAGCTCGGCCTCAATCTCAACGGACATTTTATTGACTTGTTCTTGCTGTAATTTGCATAATAGACTTAGAATTTCTCTTTGTGTTTCGGGTAAATATTGTGTAGCCTCTTCTTCCACTTGAGCAATTCTTCCTCGAACAGATTTCAACTCTGTTTCCACTTCATTTCGGGCCTGAAGAAGGCGATCTTGCTCAAAGCGGACTTGCTTCAGTTCTGTCATGACGGAATTTATTTCAACTTTCCCTGTGTCAGAATCTTCTGATGTAGAGGAAGCTGTGGACATAAGAAAAACCAGAAGACATAACAAGTTGTAGTACATTGTTGTATAACAAGTAATAATGTAAAATACTATTTCTACATAACACTTGGTACCTACATAAAATATTCCGACCAGTTTAAACTTGAAAACATATCAGTACTTACAGATAAAATCATGTAAAGTGGTAGCGTAAACAGAAAATGGAATGTGATTTAATAAAAATGTAAAACATTTAACTACATCCAGTATCTAAAAAGCAGGTTAAAAATCAATAGAGTAAAATTCAGGAAAGTTAAATGGTCTTTCAGAAAAGTCTCATAATGCTTATATGCAGTATACTCTTTCACAAATAAGTTATTGCTTGTTTTGAAATAAACAAAGTAAGTAGATCTAGTATATTCTGCTATGTGCTATAGTAAGGTGTGTAAAAGAGTGCATGGCTGCAGGTCTTTTTCCTCTTACTAGTGTGTTATATTAGTAAGCACAAGCAATTAGTACTTATCTTTGGTAGGAAATTGTAGCAGAAGCATCTATTTATAATCACATAAGATAATTAAACTAACTAGCTAAATATAAATAAAAGCATTTCAAGAGACACATTGCGGTAAGAACGACTCATCATTTAGAGAATATTCTATGAGTATCGAAATATATCTTAGAGACACTGAAAAGTTACCTTCTCCGTCAGACTCTTTAGATAGTTTTAAGTTCTCCCAATCCAGAACCATTAGTCGTAAAATCTCACAATCCAGAGCCGACTGTAGCATAGCTCCATCCATTTTTAGCAAATCATTTCTTAGTCTAAATTCTTCGTCAAAAAGTTGAACAATCTCTTTTTTCATTGAAGTCAGTTCTGGGCGGTCGAGTCTCTTTGCGTTGTCGTAGTCGTAGCCCATGGAGTGAGGGATTGGAGGAGTAACTGCCGGCGAAATCGAAGTTTCTTTTTCTTCTAACTTAGACTGAAGACGTTTGACTTCATTTCGAAGCTCTTGAATAACATAACTTGTCTCTGTGCTTTGGCCTGGATGATAAATGAATTTTCTAACCCTGTTGGATATTGCTCGTGCCCTTTGAGCATACAAAAGTGTATTTCGCGTTTCTTCCCGTTGTTGAACTGCAGGCGATATATGGGCTATCATCGCAGTTTTAGATGGACCTCCTAATGCAGCCTTTGAAAATAAAAAATTAATATTAACATCAAGAAACATTAATTACAAACTATGGAAAGCTGAGAATAAGTTAATTGTACTCAATAGTTATTTACACTAAACACTCACTACAACTATAAGCTAATTTTCCCGATTAATCGATATAATATTGAATTGATATGCATTACAAAGTGTCAATTTTCATTCTGTCCACGGCTACTTGCATAATATACTCATTATAATATGTATATTACGTATGCATATACGTCAAGTTTTTTTACAAATGTAGACCCACAATCACAAAACATTTACGTATAGCTAGGAGCTAAGACATTGAGAAAAGGGAAAGAAAATCAATACTCGATAAATTATTCCATGCAGAATAGTATTACAGACAAAACTTTGACAAAACTTGACAGAAATGTCGTGCTGAACGCAATCCTTATAGCTGTTATGTCCTTCTTTATCTGTAACTGGCCATAAATTATACTTTCCTCAAATAGAGCAATGTAAAAACAGAGGACATAACTTGTGCAAAATTAACAGTTTATCTTTGT
Source organism: Tomocerus maximus (assembly GCA_019776445.1). Lineage (NCBI taxonomy): Eukaryota > Metazoa > Arthropoda > Collembola > Entomobryomorpha > Tomoceridae > Tomocerus > Tomocerus maximus. The sequence goes on along the minus strand of JABASH010000848.1, from coordinate 29,159 downwards.
GAATATTGATTAATTGGATTGACTTGTTTCACGTTTTTTACATGCGTCTACTACTTTAGCCTATTTCCTACTGTATCTAATAATTACAAATCTACCTAATTACCATTTTTCTATTTTGGACAGGAGAAAATCCCAGTTACACAAGTTTACAAGTTAGCAGTAAGTAACTAATTTCTGATACGAAAGTATTTCATGTTTAGTTTCTTTCCTTACTTTCGTTCCCAATTTCTTCTAAATAAGATGCATTAATGAATGGAACTTCCTGTTGCAGTTAATTGCTAGTTTTGTTTCAGCATTGGTATGCAAATGCAAACCCTGACTCAGAATTTACTAAAATATGGGGCAAGTGTAAAGCAACACATACCACAACACAAATTGTAGCCCAATTAATGCAGAATTCCAAGTTTAAACGTTTAACTTTGTACTACAAAGCATTTATCAAAGAATTTTCTCTTTTACTTTCTCCACGTACACAAAATAAATAGCTTTCTATACTTTATATACTTTTAAATGTCTGCCGAGAAACATTATTATTATGACCTGACTTCATGACACGTATATGAATTAAGAAAGTATGTTTAAAAATTATTTAGTTTGATTTATAACACAAAAATATTAATAAATATTCACGATTCCTGACACATCCACCCACAATTACCAACATACAGACAGACCCCTAACAATACAAGTATTACAAGTAGCTAGCATAGATATACGATATGTGATTAATATAAAAACTTGCGTAAGTTATTGCATCAAGTATATTCGTACACACCTTGCGATCGAGTCTAAATGCATTAATATTATCCATTTAATTTTAGCGAGTCTCGCCTTACGTGTCGAAACAAAAAGAAGTCGTTTGGTTTGAATGCCCCGAGTCACGCAAATATTCTGTCTGCAGTGAGATGCTGGTGATAAGCAGAAAGACTTTTGAGACTGTACATATTTACATTCTGCATATCAAGACGTAAATACATAAAGGTGGATGAAAGGGTTTTGATACTCGCATGCATATGAATTCCTTTGAGGTATTACTAGACCAGTGCTCCACATAATCTGCCAAGTATACTTATTAAAATAGGGGTAGTGAAAGAAAAAACGATTGATTGCATGAATAAGAATCAAGTCAATAAAATGTTTAACCCACAAATGTGCACTTCAGGGTTAACTCCCTCGAAATTAGGGCAAGTTATTCCTACTCTTTAATATAAATAAGAAGTTACGTAGTCTTGAATGTTCAGGTGTACAAAATTGCGTAGTCGCCTATAGCTTTGGCATTTGACAACGATATTCATATGTGTTCACTAACAGCGCATGATTTTTACATGAAGGAAACAAAAGTGTACGATATAGAGAGAACAGCCTTCGAATACTAATATTATGAATAGGCAACTTCACAAGAGAAAAGCGTTTGACAATTGGATTTTCCATCAAAACTTTTGAAGTTACATTAGCTTGCATTAGTTTACAAACGAAATTGGTTTTCTCCTCATCCTTTTGATGAGATAGTAAAGATGATTTAAAGAGTTATACACTGATGCCCCCACATAAATGTGATTAATGAATGCAGGTTGAAAACTTCAGGTGATACTTGGGCAATGGAAAAGATTTACCTTTAATAATCGTGTAAGTTTGGAGTCTCTGTAGTTAACGTATCGATCCCCATCGCCAGAAGCGAGAGCCGTAATGCAATTTCCTAATGCTAAAAGTGAGCGATTAATGTGTCCTCCTTCACGGAGTCTAATTCCCGAGTTTTTTGTATTACTGGCTCTCTCCGATCCAGCAAGATCGATCAGGTACAACTTTCCATCAGTTATGTCACCGCTTTCTTGCGAAATCTGACGAACTGTCACTAACAAAACAGCATGACTTCTCGAGGATGTCACATTTGCTCCTGTCGCCTCCATTGTTCTTGCACGATTCCCCTTTTGCAGAAGATTCAGCACCTACGACATTATCATCATCATTTAATATTTGACCAAGGCCTAGATTCATTTTTGTTGCCTTGATATTTGACGCATCTTTCCAAGACAATAAAAGTGTTGTCAATTGTTAAGATTTTTTAAGCCAATTTTTTCAATTTTAAGGAATGTTGGCAGAAACCAGCAATGTAGTGTAATTACTAAATTACATCATTTGAATAATATGTGAGTATGAGGTACCAAAATTTTGTTACGTAAGTACGAGGTACCAAAATTTACTATAATACCTACGTATTTATAGTTACCTAGTACATTATTATGCAATTTTATTTAAACACAGTATATGGGTAGGTAATTTAGTTAGTTTCCTGTATTATGGAAAATAAGCAAACATAATTGTATATCATAATCAGACTAACAATTATACGAACCTCATGGGTAGACGTGGCTTTAATTTCAGAAAGACCTGCTACGGAAATGTTTTGGTCTTTATCCTCTCTCAGGTCTAAATGAATTCCAGGGGCTGGCCGAAGCAAATCCCGTATTTGCTCATTATATACTTCCAGATATGATAAGTAAACCTGAATTATATTAAATCATCCAATTATACCACATAATAGACCTCTATAATCATCTGCGTAGTTTCCGTAGCTAAAACTCTAATGCGATAGTACTTAATAGGCCTATACATACATAGACCGTTGACAAGTTGAGTTATTTCATGTGCACTGGGGACAGTAGAAGGAAATGTAAATAGAAATAGACAGTGATAGCAAAAGTGTCAAGTCAAAGGAAGAATAATGTCATCTGCTCCCATTTCTTTCTTGACTGCATTAATACACATTATCTTGTGCTATCACACAGCATGAGCTTACTCTCCGACACTCCGAATCGTCATTCACGATCACTGCCATTATATCAAATCGATTTCATTTTTCGGATAATATTAGCACTTTCTTTTCCATAGCCGAAAGTGCAAATTGTAAGCTTAGCAAAGTGAAGGTAAATATGGAGTGCAATGTAAACGGACCTCTATACTTGGAAATCGATTTTACTCTTGTAAATTGATTCGTTACTACAATTCGAGATATTTTTGTTGTATTTTGTCTACGGACCATAAATAGTAAAAATGAAAAGACAAGCAAAGTAGCCATAGTCCTTTGGACTCACTTCGGGCTTCGGATCATTTCCGAGAGTTGCACACATTTTAAAGATGTCATCGACGGAGCGGGCCATAATTCCCGGACTGCTGGGTGTCCCCACCATCGTATATGTTTTTCCCGACCCCGTAGCCCCGTAGGCAAACACCGTGGCACAAAAGCCCTCAAGAACTGAGCGGACTAAAGGAGCGGCTGTGTTCTTGTACACTTCCTCTTGAGTTGAGTCTTCGTCAAAAACTCGATCGAATTCATACACTTTACCATCTGCTTGCTGCATTTTATTGCCTTGATGATAAGTGGAGTTGGAGTGACCATTATTTAAATTCTGCTGGCCATTAGGAAGGCGACTGCTGGATCGTGTACTTGAACCGGAGTAGTAGTTGCCCCCGCCGTTTCGATACGAGTCCGCGTCGCTTCGGTAATCGGATGGTTCGGACAGTACAAGGGTCTGAAAGTCAAGGCAAACGGTTAGATCGACTTGCCAAGGTGAAACTCAATGCATTCGTATAAACCTATGAATTGGAATACATTTAACAAATGTCTTCACCTTCCCTGACAATAACATGTAGACAAAATTCACTCCAAGAACACACTACACCATTGTGCAGGTGACAGGTGAAAAATTATCATTACATTTTCATTCTTTCATGTCCGTTATGTAACATCTATCCATCCCAACAACATTGTAAACAGACCTAAGTACATACGGGCACTACAAAATATTAAAACTGTCAAAATATCTGTAATATTAAAGTCGTAGTAACTTAAGCATTACGTTCTGCGTATGTTCAAGTTCGCTAAATTCATGAATCCAGGAAATTCCATTAGCAAAACATCACTAAATGATAATGATCTGCGTGTTTCTTTACGAAATATGTGCCTACACTTCATAACACCACTAGATGTACAATGGATGTATAAAAAGTCCTATGATGGTAACATCAATATACACAACATCAAATACTGTATTTTTGCGAATGCACTAAATTATAGAGTACTCCAGAAATTATTGTAAATTGTCCTACGACAACATTACGCTGGATTTCTTTAGGAACTAGCTTTTGTAAGCGTTAGCGATGGCGAAATTTCATAATACAAATAATATTACAAATATCAGAACAGGCACTACTGCCTATTCACTAGAATAAAAATAAATTATAGCTCTACCATAAATTCAGGCTACATTCACAGTCAGGACAATCAACTTGCGAAAGTTTCTTACAAGTTGCGAAATTGTGATAGTAAAGGATGTGTGAATATCTTATAACCCCCATCGACATCGGCACACAATTCATGAGGAGACATGGAGTCATAAATATATTCATGCGGTGGAGGTTTCTGGTTGTAAAACATGAAAATCAATGAATGCGAAAGGCCGGCGAAGCCAGTAGTCATTATCATTACACAAGTTACCGTTTGTTCAGCATGTTCTCAGTGACAACTTCGCCTACAATCGTGTCATTTAACACTGCGAAGGCTTCACGATCCTAACCCACCACGTATAAATACTCTCGACAAAATACACATTTGACAAGGTGTTCATCTATGATGCATGCAGGTCGACCAAGTTCATTACCAATTCATGGGGAGAACGTCTTGCGTCTAACCCACGGCATAAGTAGTAGCCAAATGAGGCAGCGTCTACTCCTCGCGTAAATGTAATGATTATTGCCAACCGCCTTTGTTGCTTCGCTTCTCATTCCTATTTGTAACCAAATCGGACTGCCAACTTATATCGTACGCAGCAGAAATACATCATAAGCATAAAGTAGACATTATTCAATGCAAAATTACATATTCAGGAAGCAGTCAATCAAATTTAATATGTATTCTAACTTTTTCACTCCTCGATTAGTTTAATAGCTGAACATTAGACCCATAATAGCTGAGGAATATTGTATAGTTAGTATATCTTGGTTAATTGTCGTACCTATCTGTACCACCACGATAAGATATTACATTATATGGAATGATATTCTGTATACTATATGTAGCAGGAATTACATGAAATGTATTTGTTCTATATTTAAGGTAAAGTATACCTCAGTGCCTACTATTCAAATGCATCCTGTGGGACTTATGCTGTCAAAGAAGTGATTTAATTGCATGTAAGGATTGCATGCTACATGTCTCTTTACTATGTAGTCGTGCACAAAGAAACTGCATGCGTACACTTCACAGTCGACTGGCTGATTTTTCCACGACTGTTCACAATCAGAACTTTGCAGATGAAATGATGGATTCTTTCTATTGATTTTATTGCATGTGAATTTCTTTTCCCTTCCGTGTATCAACAGAGCAACACTAATGCTGATTTTCAAGGTAATTTAACCCTCGATCGTACATAAACATAGCAAATGCAATAAAATCGCTCATCATGGGAAAGTGATTAAATAAGAAATAAAAGGTTACTTTCCTAATGGGTCTCTATCGACTGATTTGTTAGGCACTGCACTTAAACCTCTCGCTCATAAGATGGCTACATAATTAGCTCTTATCTAACCATAACGATCCTAACATGATACCGAAACAAAAGTTAAGTTTTACGGGTACGAATTAAGAGATATCAAATTGCCACCCTAATTAGTACATCAAGAAGTTTCTATAAGTTCTTTGTAGTACATCATAAAGCAGAATATGTGTAATTATAACTAGTATATGTACGTAACTAACTGCATTATGTAAGTATAGGATTATGAATTCCACGTGCCTACTATTCTTGTATTTTTAGGTCCCTATGAAAATTGTTTCCTGTGATCGGCTGTCCTTGTTAGCCAAAAGGCAATACGAAATTAGTAATGCACGAGGTAATGGGCTAAACGATCTAGTGAAAAATTAATGTTACTTGATGGACAAATCAATGTCATTATTAAGGAGAGTAGTCCCCACTTACAACTCTGTGCCATATAATTTTCATGAATTTTTTACAGCGCTTTTCAAGTGCATGTGGACTAAATTGTGACAACTTGTGATTGGAATGATTGGAACTATGGACAATTTGTTCAAGTATGTAATTGTCATAGCTTGTCTCTTAAAGAAAGATAAACATTTGATTCCGTACAAGCTACTTACAGCGTTCTTGGGCAATTCATCCTACACTTATAACTTGTCGTAGCCATGTCCATCGCTAGAAACACTTAAAAATTTATGCGATTACCTTGACTTATGTAAGCGTTTTATTTGGTGATCGGATGAGAATGGTGGTCAGAAGTACTTATGTTAAATATTCGTCTTGTCATAACTTTTATACTAACATAACTAGCTGGCAAATAAAAAATTCAGACTAGAAAGGAAAACAACACTTCATGACGTAGTATATATTTGTATTAGATTAGTACCTATATAATGACGATAGAGAAACGCTAAGTAAAATCAATAACATGAAATGTTGCATTAGCAATTCGGAACAACCAAGCTATTTAAGGATATTGAATAACTAAGGAATTACGCGGAATACTATATTATTATGTTAAGGGGGTAAATGAACCTGGTTGGTGGGTACTGTCATTACGGTCGGACCACAATAATAGTAACTACCTAAGTATTTACTCTCTAACATATACGCAATCGATATACATAAGTAGGTATGTATAAATATAAATATAAGTGTTATCTCTATGATATCACTTCGAAAATATGTCCGCGCTAGCCATCGACGATAACTGACTTTATCCACGGGTCGTGAAAACCGTGATAATACAATACACGCATATACTTATATCATTGAGAAATTTAATTCTATCAGGATGGCTCAACAAAAGGTAGTTGACTCATGTCATGTTATACTGCCCTGATTTATCTTGATATTTAAATAATTAAGATGTACCACAATCGAACAAGACTGATTGATTGTACTCGACTGTCCCAAGTATCGCTTTAGGGCTACATTCGCATTTCAGAGTGGGTGAAGAAGAAAAGTGTTTACATGGTAGTAGTTAGTATTTAGGTACTTTCCATTAACGGAACAGGCCTAATTATAGCAATTATTAAGCATATAAAATATAGGATAGATAAATATATCACAGAGAGGACAACTAGGAAGTGTATTGATTTCTGCTGGGTATCGTTATTTGTGCCAATAAATAATTACTGCCTCTTGGATTTTGATGAATCATGCAATAGTCCAGATATGTTCAGTTCAATCCAGCACAAAAATTACAATAGCAGCTGTAATTTGTATAAAATTAGCAACCAAATCGATAGCCAGCTTAATCTTTCACCCAGGCCTGCTAAACCCTCGATGGATATGATAATTAACTAATAGAAGTCACCTATTAGTTTTAGGAAAACTGTTATCTTGTGTTCGTTTTTATCCATTGCACATTCTTTTCTGTTTTCAAGTTCACACGGAACACAATCTACTGAAATGAAGCATTTGCTGCACAGTTTTTAGGAATAGATTTTCCTCATCTAGTCATTTCTATCCTCAAGTAGTACTTCCGTAATGTCTACTACTGCAAGGGTCATGGAAAAAACTGGATCCGTCATGGTGCAGAGTTGAGATTTTCCGTCTTTATAGTTTTATTATAGCATCTGCATGTTTTATCGGTTGTATTTAGATTTATTCCTACCAAAATAAGTTGTACTGCGGGTATAAACATGAAAGAGAAAAGATTAACGAAATAAAAAATATTTCTTTTGCCTTGTAACGAAAGGTCACATAAAATCGATATATCATCATGGGCTTTTAATTTTCAGGTATCGAGCAAGTAGCGATAAATACGTACTACGCTAGCTACCTACAACCCAGCTAAAGACATTACTAGTACGTGCGTAATTTATTGCAATTGGTAATGGATATTAAAAACAATGATAGCTCAGTTAAATATATATCAGCTTGTATAGGACCGAGTGAGTATTGACTATGCATTACGATTTCGGCGTCAAATGTGACGATGTACCCTCTATGTTCAAAAGGCTTGTTCAAGAACAGTCTAAGAAAGTTACTAAGTATTCATTATTCAGTACAACTGTTAATATTAAATCTTTTGTGCATATAATTAATAATAAATCTCACGTCTGAAACCACAAAGAAAGCAAACTTACACCTGAAAGTTAATTGCCTGGCGATTGCACATAAAAAATACCTTAAATACCAATGGTTGTGTCGTATAAACCAAAAGAAATTGTGGAGAAGAATCTGGGAAAATAATTATGCCAATTAAATTCTATACATTAAGCAATCGGCTTAGTTAGTGTAGTATAATAAGTGAAGTTTTATCTATAATAGAAAAACTTCGTGACAATTTACAGTACTGACCGGCCAGGCTTCCCATCATAAGCATTTCGATACTAAATTCTTATTTAGATCTAAGAGAAAGGCTGAAATCCAAATTATGCGACTCCGTGATAATTACTACTAATTATTCCAACCTTCAAACTATTTTAATTATGGTAAAACACACCTGTGGGTCTATGACAGCGACAGCACGATGGAAAATGTCAACTGGGCGGACCCTGACACAGACCTGAAATTGACAACCAAAAGTATCAGCATATGTACACAACATTCAGTTTTTGACAATGAATAACATAAGTAGTATAGACTTCTGTGTTTTCTGAGAAGTTTAATGAAATATTTGTTTTTATTATATGCAATTTGCAACTCTAAAAATATTTCAGTCCATTCCCCGAGTATTTCTAAAATGTAAAATGGAACACTTACCATTAACCGTTCATTCACGGCAGCGTTGCTTTCTTTTGTCATGTTGCAGCTTTATTTCTTGAGGAAAGGTTGAGATATTTAGACACGTAAAATATTGATATTTGTAATAGTGAACTCAATTTTGGGTTCGTATGTGAATTGAGGGTATTGTTAAAGTAAAAGCAAAAATGTGTATTATTATATCGGATATTACAGTCACATTGTCACTATGATTTTCTATAACTCAATTTCCTATTTACAGGTAAGAGTTACATTTACATCTTCTTTAATTGTGTCACCCAGTACACAAACAAATTGAAGAGTCATTTTTGTCTCAGATGAAAGTAATAAGGTCGAGTCGGGACAAGTAAATAAACGAGTACACACCAGAAAGACAGCAATATGTTACTGATATGAATATAGTCTTTTATATTACTATTTCCTGTATGTAGGTACAGTAATTCTTTGAGTGACAATTTCCTTTAAAGTTGTGTTAGTTTGTCTGTGATGAGAAAATGGAGAGCAGACAGAAATTGGACATCAAAGGACTCAATTCGGTGATGAAAGAAGGAGAAAATCGAAAAGCACTCTTTTGTAGTATTTTGTGTGTAATTCCATATAATAATTCTGAGCCAAGCCAAGCTGTCTTGTAGTCGACCAGAAAATATCACACAAAGGCTGAAAGGTGAGTTGATGTGTGCACAGCAATACTGCAATGATAACTTTCTCCGGTTCAGAAGTTTTATTTCTTGTACAGCAGAAAGCTGTCGTGAGGGAGTTCTCTCTGGCTTTCCAAATGTGCAACTGAAACTGAGAAGTGGTGACGGCGGAGCTTTAACTCTATTCGACCGGCCTTCAGTTAGTTAGGTGCTCTATAGTTATGCCCGACTCTCCTGATATCCACATGATATTTCGAATGGTAACTAGGCTTATGGTTATGCCAATCTTTACTCTGTTATTTTCCTTCGTGCACATATCATGCACTTGTCGGATTAATCGACATCATTCATTTTGGCTAAGCTCGCTATATACACTCCTAGTATATATTATTGGCTCTGACCAAACTATTACAAGTCCATTGAGATTCGTGACCAAGAATAACTTTCATTTCTTAGACGTTGAAACTATAATATAGCTTTAAGAGAAACGCTCTTGAAAAGCTCTAAACCCATTCTTCTCTCAAATTATCAATTGTGTCAATGTTCAAATTATTTCAAAGATTTTGGATTGATTTTCACACTGATTTGGTTTGGAATGTTGGAATGTTAAGTAGGCGCTAGTAATGTACTTGGGAACATGTCAACTGATGTGATGACTGAGTATCAGCCTTGAAAAGCCAAGAGATTTCAAACACGAATTTGAATTTTAAATGATTATATATACACTCTGATTTCGTTACATGTGATAAGGGATACTTTAAAGTTTAACGCAACAGAGACATTACGATTTAGATGGTAATGAGAGTATTATGCATTAAAAAATATTTTCATGCGCTCATGTTCACAGTAATGATCATCAATACTATGCTTTGGGTAATTTCGTTTCATTTTAGTTATGAAAACTTTTGCTTCCACACGAACTCAAAGTTTGATTGCTCAATAATATACCTACAGAAAATTAAATGACCATAAATACGTAATGAATAAGTATTGTAAAAATTGACATCAAGCTAGTATAAATATTTAAGTATAATATTTATTTACTCTGTTAAAACAATATCCATGGTCGTGTCAAATAACTTTCAGTACTTATGACAAATGCACAGAAAATTCAGCCGTGGACGTTTAGCTCATGGCACATGTGACGTCATGGTCATGTCTCTATTCACTTCATTATAAATATACTATACATGGATAAGAGGAAAGATCTTTATGTCCATCCAATTGGAATATTGACTACTTATTAGTAACAATTATTGCAGGAGTATACAATCAATTTTGTATTGAAATTGGAAGCAGGCATAGCATAGTTTTATTATTCATGAAAAACAATACCCATATTGTGTACATAAAGAAACTCGCGTCCGTATTCATTTTAGGAATGCACGCAGTGGACATTAGTACCTACTTTAATACTAAAAAATGGAGGCAGAGTGGTAGCACATGTTTATGCTAAGTATTTGCACGTTCATTTGCACACATCTAATGGTATCAGCAGTCAGCAAGTCCACTGATATTATTAGGTAAATGATGTTCCAAAGTCATAACCAAAACAAGTTCTTAAACGGTAACTTTATGAATTTTTGCATATTATCCAGACACATACACATTACCCATCAATAATCCAGACTACAATGTCCAAATCCGACATACCTACTATAATTCAGAAGGTTCCAATATCAGCGATTTCCCTATTAAAGTCATTGGAAAAAATATTGGAGTTTCTTATTTTCTATTTCAGAGTAATTTTTGTGGGCAAAGGTGAAAAATGCATGATTCTGTAGTATATCATCATAATGTGACTCACATCCTCAATTAGAGTGTTTGTTTAGTGTGCACGTTATCCCTGTTCAATATGAAGCAAAACACGAAATAAGGGTTGTTAGCTAGCTTTGCTTAAATTACTTGGATATGGAGTAGTCGAGAGCGGGGATCAGAATCGTGTAACACGAGGCTGACATAGAAAACGAAAAGAAAGGAAAGCATGAAAGTAAGTTGATATGTAATAACATACCAACCTTTGTACTCTCAATCTCGAAAACATGACCTCAATTGTGTCACCGATCTTTCAGACATTTATAGACTTGCAATTCGACAAGGTAAAGATAGTTTTGTGTTGGCGCTATTAAACCTGCCAAACACGTACACACACCTTGACAGAGTGGAAATGCTATAGACTGTATACCCAAGCAATCATGACGTAAATACTATTAGGGGTAGGTAGGTATACCCAATTATATGTTGTGACTACAAGGGGCTTGCTATGTAAATACAGTTTTCTAACACTACCAACATCATCATGTCATAAATGCTGGTAATGAATTAAAGTCCGTGGTTGTTTCATTTCCACCGGTTTAAATATACAAAATAGTAACTGCAGTCATATAGACAAGAGCACTGTATACATATATTATGATATATTTATATGTATACCACGTTGAAAGTGAAATATGTACGTAGTCCAGTCCTATGTAAATGTAGGACAGTTTAACTGTTACAATGTAATTTATTTACTAAATACTCAGGTAGAAGCTATTAGTCATAAATGTGGGCAACTAGTAATTACTTCAGTTCTTTTGATATTTCGGTGAAGGTTAAGTTTCACTTTTGAATTGCAATGGTAACTGTAAATTCGTGCGTAATATTTTGTGAAACAAAAACAGCTCCTTAGAAATGATCGTTTTACGTGTTTAAAGCTTTTTGCCCACAACTTGAGATTATTGTTCACTCACATGTCGGCTAGTCTAAAGTCTAACTTGCGTTGACGAAGAATGTACGTTGGAAGAAACTGAATTGAAACGGAGAGTTGAAGTCTGGCGAATAGGCGGTACTTGGCCTTCACCCGAATTCTAACCTAAAGGGCTGGGGTCGCTTTCACGTGAACTTCGGGGAGATGTGATAATCTTTGCACTAAGATTTAGTAGTGTACATGTATAATGGTTGCTAAAATGCTTTACACAATTCTTATATGCATCTCTATTATAGTAACAGCAGCAGTAAGTATAATCTACTAAAGTAACATAGTGCATATTCTTGTTTATCGGCCTAAAAGGATCTAGATTGTAAAATATTGTTTCAGCACTCACAATATTAGTATATGTATTTAACTGTACAGTTAGATACTTAATGATACTTAGCAAACGATAAAAAATACTTGCTATAACTTGGCAAATTCTAAAGATAGAATGTCTACCCTTTTTTGTCTTTTTGATGTATGCATAGCAGTGGAAATTCCAACAGTCCCATTAGGTGTATCTAGGCCTTTTCTACAAACAAAATAGCTGAGTGATGAGGCCAATGCAAGAAATGACGCAATTAATAAAACAAGGAATTTGTGACAAGGATTTTTACATGGGACTGCATTTGAAAACCCAACCTTTATGATTTGCAACACGGAAATATTTTTGCTTATGGATTTTCAAGGTTAATACTTCGGTTTTTTATGTCGATGATGGAATTGCTGCCAAAATATTTGTTCTACTTCTTATATCAAATGACAGATAAAATTATTCTGTCCCAATTCAGTAATACTTTCAATCAATTTAAAACAGTTGCTATTTTCCTATCTTCATAGGTATAAATGACAACAATGACAATTCGAAAATTATTTCTAGTTTTCGTTGCCGCAACAGTGTCGATAAGAGAGTCCATTCCATACCAAGGCATGGGTAAGGGTCAACTGACTGGTATCCAAATGGAGTCAAGTGCTCTTCGAGATAAAGATAAACTTAAATTTATTTGGAAGGCAGATGATCCTAATACTTTCGCTTTTCTTCGCATGTGTGGTCCTTACGGGGCTTACGAAGTGCAGCCAGTGAGCTACTGCTCCAAAGGAATTATTTTCAAAAAGCCATTCATGCCACACTGCATTTGTCCTTTTGGAGTGTAAGTACCACCAGATTTATGCTCGTTTATTGTTATTCTTTTCCCTTTCTTTCTTGCAACCAATTTGACATGAGTAACTAAACTAGAGATACTTCTGCTGTATTGTAAGTAAGTAATGGGCTACTATATTTCAGTACCTAGTCCATTGTTTACTATTACAGGTATCATCCAGTAGATTTTATTAGTAGTTGGACACAACTATAATTTAGGCCTATTATTAGAAATATACAAATTTTTGGTAGTGAGATATGTAATTTATTTGCATTAACAGTTGGATATTGAAGGAAAAATTATGCGATACTGCAGCTTATATCATAGTTGGCGATGCAAGGAGGGACATTTGCTATACCGTGGATTTTAAGGTGGGTCTATACAACCTAGTTGCAGTTTATTATCTAAAGCCATACATGAAGATGAATACAGACATGTCAATACAATGAGCATGATGTTTGTCAACTCAATCTGTGTATAGGTACGTAAGTCACATAATTGTAATGCAATTAAACTGCATCAAATCCACGTAGCATAAGCACAGTATATGTATACAAAGATAAATAATTCTTCGAATACGATATACTCAGCCCCTTTTAACTGTACTTACATGGCCATTAGTATGAACTAAATAATCAGTGTTTTATTTTAGCCGGCTTTTTTTACATGTTAGCCAGGTTTAAAGCCATCTTAGCCACTACCATTTTAGCCATCAGCCGGTGGCTAGTCAAACACAGTAATAATACAGAAGTATGGGAAAGATATATATTTACTTAAATTGCCTCCTAGATAAGATCCGTATTATTCCTTGGTGATCCGGATGATGTTAAAGGGTCTAAAACATACGTTTCCTCAAGAACCATGTCTTTTTTTCACGAAATCCCTCGAAATGGATCTTGGACAATAAAACTGACATTGGATCATCCTGTGGTGGTTGCAATATTCCCTACAGGCGCCATCGAAACTGACGAAGGTTCATGTTTCCCTTTGAAGGAGACTAACAAGTATAAATCCCCAGTTCATATTTGGAGTGCAGATATAGGACCGGCCAGATATCGGTGGGTGAAAAACTGCTCTGACGAATTTAATTTCAGTTACGATGATTTGGTAGGACCTTATAATGTTTACATAAGTAAGTGTGATTGTTACTTTTTGAGATCTAGAGCTTGCGATTATTACTTTCTGAAATTGATAATACGAATATTGCCTAAAATTAGTTAATCCTCTAACGAAACTGTACTGTAAAAATAGGATCAAATTCTTTGCCCTCTACGATTCCTCGTCTTAACTGTGCAAAAGATTATCCTGAAAAATGTTTCAATGTGCTTTCCACTACTATGCGTCCAATTAACCCAATTCATATATCAACCGGACTAACGACAAGAGAGACGACACCATCTTCCAAGCATAGCAAAACAGATCAAAAGTCGTATCAGGACATGGACTACGCAGATAGAAAGGAGGAATTGGAAAAACACCCTGTCGAAAAAATTAATGGAGACGAACCGTCATCCGACGGACGCTTACTGGAATATATAGATGAGGATATGGAGGAATCGAAAGCCCTGAATCTAAAGTTTATCTGGAAAGACGGTAGCTTTAATACCGATGTGGTCCGCCTGGTTCCAGGCCGAAATCGGTCGTTTGTAGAGCCCAATAATTTTTTAAAAGAATTAGATAGCCGACCAGTGATCAAGAAAGTTGTTAGCAAAGTACAAAATGAAGCACCCCTGAAATTAACAACAACGGAAAGTCCTGTGGTTATAAGGTAAGCAACTTAACCAGCCAAATCTTCAGATGTGTTCAGAAACATTTAACAAAAGTAATGTACGTCAATTAAAAAACGATTTGCATTTTGGGTAGCTTGGCTATAATAGTTTAATTGGCCTTTAGTAACAGATTCCAAAAAAATGTCTAGAAAGGAGAGCCAACTAATGAACATAAGTTTTTTGATGTCTTACAAAATAAACTAGATTAGAAATGTAGTACAGATACAAGATAGGACCATAATACATTACCTACAACTACAACCAGAAACTTTCCATGTACAGACTTAAGGAGTGATCGCATAAAGTTGCTCAGTCGCAACTTACCATAATAAATCGAAACTCATTTGGTCTTATTCCATGATTGGTACTGAATCTGAGGCATTGGACTTCTTGAATGTACATTCATTACAACAAATAATTACAAGATAATAAATCTACAATACATTTGCACTTTGCAGCTATACTGGCAAGGATACGTCTGAAGTTAAAGAATGGGACAACATTAGAGATTTGTGCAACTCCTCTAGTGTCGAGAAACTTCCAACATGTAATGTACCAAAATATCATGTTGGTATAAACCATAACAATGATAATGCCTTCACAAAGTTAGCATTCATCAAGCTCCAAGAACTAGCAATGGGCAACAGTGCAATCGGAGATCTTCCTTATATGGATTACTTAAAACAAATCATGTATGTGTTTGAAAAAGCTTGTCCGAATACACTTGTGTCTTCGAATACCTACATCAAATTTCTGAATGTATTCAAATCGATACCTGAAGGCGGGGACGAAAAGTTCAATACGATTTCGGCTGCCATACATGAATCAAATTTGGAAATTTTGAATGATTGTTTGCAAGATACTATTCCATTTCAATTCCGATTTCTCAATACATGTCCAATGAAGGTAAGAAACAAAAACTCCGCTTAAAACGAAATTGTTTGTCCTTGTAGCTATCTTAACGATCCAAGTCGAAATTACATTTCCAAACGGACAGATAAAAACAATCTTGCAGAGTTTTGAAAGTGTAGTGTGAGGAATGAGGACATTAACCGATTGGAAGATTATTCTCATATCCACTCTTTGCTTGAGGAAGTTAGTGACATTAGTCCGCACTTTTTAGATTGATAACAGATTTATTTTGCAGGTTACGTGTGGGACAGTGGAGGTATCCCCTAATGATTATGAGGAGGATGAACTGGAAATCAACCCAATAATACCTAAAGCAATTGCTTTTAATGAAGCTTTAAATTATACGATTGAAACAATATGGAAGCAAGTTTTATTTGCGAAACACCACTGCGGCAAATATTTCGTGATGCGGGATAAAATCAGTGATATGGACAAACTCTACTCATTCCTGGACAATATTTTTTCAGAGCCTACAGTAATAAATAAATGGTATGGGTAACATTACATTATTTAATCTCAATTAAACTATTATCATCTAGGATAGTGCTAAGCGCAACTTATATTCAAATATCCTCAGCTGCTGGCAAATTCTCATCATACTTGTGTATGTGCATACAGGTATAGGAATAATGTGCTGAATTCGAGTTATTTGGAAGCAATCTTTTCAATTGACTATTTTGAAGATTTTGGATCCATAATTGACTCTTGTCTGGGGCTGGGGAAACACTTTTCTGAAATGAGTGAGTATTACGAGTACATTCCAAAGGTTTGGCAGTCATGGAGCCATAGGCCAATAAATGTACATAACAGTAGAGTTCATAAACATCTCGATTTGCAATTCAAGGGTACTAATACACACACACCTTATTTATCCACAAATGTAACAAAAATATCAGCAACCACATCCAAATCTACTAATACTGGAAATGGAAACAAGACTAGAGAAACGGTAGCTCAATCACATAACAATAACACTAAATTAATCTCTACAACTACAAGACCATCTACAGTCATAACTCTAAATTCGTCTCAAGATGGGGATCATGATACTAATTTAAATGAAAATATTCCTGAAAACATTGTTGATAAGAATGGGAAAACAAATCAAGGAAGGGAACCATCATTAACAACTGAGTTATATTTGAACAGTCTTCCACCATCGGAAGAGAGTTCCAAAACGGATGGATTTAATAACACAAAACCAGTGGAAACGGCAATAAATAAAGAATCAGAGGTATCTGAGCTGCCTTCAATAAATATTCCACCCCAAGAAAATACAATTATCTCTGATACCAATGATGATACGCTTGGAAATACTTCTGATAGCAAAAGCAATGAAAACCTGGAAAATATGACCACAAGGAAAGAGACATTAAATAAAGACGATATACCGTCGAGCAAAGCACCAGAGAAAGGGACTTTAAGTAAAGAAGATGTACCGTCGACCATAACACTAGGGGAAGGGGTGTTAAGTGAACAAGATATAACATCCACCAAAGCACTAAGAGAAGAAAGATTTAAAAAAGAAATACCGTCCACTAAATTAACACTGATCACCAACCCATACTTAATAATTACATCAGTTATTGATAACAAAGGCGAAAATATCCGTAATGATGAAAACGGGGAAAAGGTAGCAAAACCGGAAGAAAATGAATTAAGTAAAGATGGCGAGCTTTCTTCAAGGGAATTTCAAACAATTTCAAACAAATTTCAATTTACCACAGTCCATCACAATGCATCTGAAACTGATCCGAGTGGGACAATCAGAATCAGTGATGAAAATAATGAAAGTACTCCAGAAGATTTACCAGAGGAATTCAGTCAAGATGGAAGGCTATCGGGAGACGAATTTCGATTTAATCCAAACGAAAAAAGTATGGCAGAAACCAGAACTAGCAAATCTGAAAATATTCCAACCAAGAGCCCAAGGATGGTAGAAACAAAAGAAATAATACCAACCACAAATCCACAGATTATAGAAAGTACTACAGCAATCAATGACTCTGAAATAAAGAGTAAAAATAATTTTTCACGAAAACCTGCAAAAGAATTAAAAGTGTTTCCAATAAATCCAAATTCTATGGTCAAACTGCAGTTTCCTAAGACAGGAGGGATTTGCAATTTGTCTACAACCTCTTCCACTCCACCGGATTGTCCCTCTGAACACACTGAAAATTCTTCATTAAATTCAGAAGAAGAACAGTATTATTTTCTGCTTTCTTCGATCGGTGAAGTCAAATCCGATGCTCATCCCCATTTTAATAAATACATGGAGAAAGTCAAAAGCATCTTTGTGACCGCCTGTCCTTCTAAATTCATATCTGGAGACAGCATTCTCAAATTGCAACATGCATTTCAGTCGTTTTTGCCCGAAAATATAGAAGCCCATTCTAAAATAACTGAAGAAAGACATCAATCCAATCTTAAAACCTTAAATGATTGTTTAGAAGATACTCCATCTTTCAAATTTCATTTTCTCCAGAATTGCCCTGTCAGAGTAAGTTTAGCATTCAAATTCTTTGGCTTTCATTAATTACCGTATTAACTAAGTACCTACTCTAGTTTTTTTTTCAATTTTTTCAATTACAGGTTGTGTGTGGTACAGTTAATGAAAGTAAGGGATCAAGTACTCCAATTGATACGGCCGTTCCAAAAGATATTGCATTTAATTCCCCTTCTTACGATATTGCGGTAGAAGCAATGTGGAAATTGATCTTAGTTTTAGAATATCAATGCGGAAAACATTTTGTCCGAAACAACCAAATCAATGAGATGAATGAGCTGTACTCTTTCCTGGAAAAACCTTTCGCACTACCGTCAATGCTAAATAAATGGTAGGTATCGATATTTTTTAAAGCATCACAGAGGTGAAAGGTAATAATATTATCATTATTTCCACTTTGGGTACAGGTATCAACCAGCTAACCTAACAGAAAGTTCACTCGCAAATCTGTTTTCAATCGAAAGTTTAGAAGCCTTTGCTGAAGTAACCGACTCTTGTTTGGGAATGGTGAAACATTTTTCCGAAAAGAATGAGTTTCAGCCGAGTAGTTTGCAGGAATGGGTCCGTAGGCCAGCAAACAAAAGGAATAGGTCAGAGATTCAAATTAAAGTAACGAATGTTAGTTGTATAAAACCATGAAGAATTTTGTGTCATTTTAGAAAGCGGAGAGAAACCCCTCCTGCAATAGTTTGGGATGGAAATTCCTACTGCATAGAATCTTATTCAGATCCCTTGGATTTACTTGAGACTACAGAAATTGAGACATGTTGTATCACTGAGTAAAACAGCAGTACAGGCAGAATAATTAACGGTAAGGTAATGAAAACTTACTAAATTACTCGTTGGCATTTGTGATCGTTAGTTATACTTAGTACCTATAATATTTATTTATGTAATCGGTAAGTACTTTTTTAATGTTTTTATTCACACAAAAAGTGAAAATAAAAGTATTAAGTATAATACATTGTTAATTATAGGTCTTGTTTTTTCGTATAATATATATCTGTACATTTATCAAGTTGCAGGCAAACATCTTGCATTTGATTTTTGATTCGACTTACACTAATGAAAGAATAAGTAATCTANTCTGTACATTTATCAAGTTGCAGGCAAACATCTTGCATTTGATTTTTGATTCGACTTACACTAATGAAAGAATAAGTAATCTAGTGTCCGAAATAAGACTGGATAACTCTGTAAAACACTTGCTTTTATATTTTCTACCCTCTGGGCGCAGGAAAAACATTTTTCATACTTAATCTAAAGTCAGTTATGTACAAAAAATTCGTTGTAACAAATGTTTAAACCATATTTAGTAGGTTTGACAAAAACATTTAGGTTCCAGAATTAAATCAACTTTGATTAGCTTTAATTAAAGAATGATGAGTACTTAGGAAGTAGAGAGTAGATCACCGAAGTCTATTTAGAAATCCTATCTGATTCCTTTCGACCACAAAGATCCCCTTCGTAACTTAAATCTGAGTCTCCTCTTAATGGTAGTCATCTGAGAGTGGGACATCACGGATGCCGGACACTTTCGGTGCAGTTGCTTGGCCAAAGCGGGTTCAAATTGCAGCTGTCCTAAGGCGTCTAACTGGAAGCTCTCAGTTAGTAGAATGGTGCACCGACGAATCATTTCTGGTCGAGAAGGTTTTGTTGAAGGGTTGGGTAAAGAATTTCTTGGACTGTCGACGGTATTCGAGTCGTCTACACCTGGGTGTTCGTTCTGATTGGTCGCCTCAGTTTGTTCAATTGCTTCCATCGAGCCAGGTGACATGGGTTGATTTTCACAGATCCCTGGAATCCACCGCACTAAATTTTGAGGAATCGTCTGTTCGAACAAATGACGATCACACAAGTGCAACAAGTCAATCTTTTTCTGAATATCACTTTCCGTTGCTGACTTGTGTGAAAGTGGGATTTTCACCGGCCAAGATGTAAAGATATTTTGACGTTCCCACACGCTTGAGAAAGTTGGAGCTATATTCTTGGTTGATGAGAGCAATTGGTCCTTCAAGGTGGTATCCCAAGTACTACCCTTGATACCGTAATCAGAGTCGTCATAGAATTTGTAAAATATGTATTTGCGATGGGACAAATCTTCATTGACTTTTAGATCGACGAATTTCGGGTCGACACCCAAACTGATTAGATCTCCATTACGGAGAGTTATTTTCTGATGCGCATTTAACAACTGATGGTTGCAGTAAGTGCCGTTACTACTGCCAATATCTTCCAAAGTCCATTTCCCCTGACTGTTGTATTCCAATCGACAATGATTTCTAGATGTGAAGGAACTTTCCGCCGGTATCTTGCACTTGCCTGGTGGTGATGTGTCACACGATTTACAGCAGATACGACCAAAGATGTATTCACCCGGAGGGTGACAGTAAGTGACTTGATGATGAAACAGTCTGTATATAACGCACGAAGTCATTGGCGTCTCGAGGAGTTGTCCATTTATTGGACCTTCTGGTGGAGGAGAGAGAACAATTATTGAGTTTGGCCTTTTGGATAACATACTTTGACACAAATGCGGAAGCACAAACGATCCGTCCTGCCTGACTGAAGTATTAATTACGAAGCAGAAAATGGTAAATCTATTTTGCTGATGTGTTCGAGTCTGACAATGACATAAACTGAATGTGTTCCAAGAACTTGGTTGATATCGTTGTAATGTTTTGGCATTGACCCAAAGTTATTTTACCTAATATCGAAACATGCTTACATATAGTTACATATGCAATGGATAATTTACAATAGTGTTTGGACAGGAAGGGCTTTCGTAGTAAATATCTGTACTAAGAGAGAAAACACGGCAATAAATAAATAAAAAATAACTAGGTGTGCTGTGAGTGTGAGGTTTGCATGTAATTTCATTATTTCCGACAGACAGGTAGTACAGACAGTAGCAAGTAGGAACAAAGGACATGAAGAAGGTTAGGACAATGATATCAGCAAACAGGGTATTTTTAGGGTTTTCAACCTCTGTTGTTTCAAAGATTGCTGTGATACACATAGTTGAGATACTTATATATTTAGAACTGATACTCTGCATTTCGATCATCAACGAAGACGGCTGTCCCTACACATTTGACATGGGGAATCAAGGATATAATTATACAAAGCCTCAATCGTGCTTTACCCTACTTCCTGATAACTATACAACTGCACCACAAAACAAACCACATCAAAATAACGGCTCCACGTGGGGTGAACCGAGCTCACTTGACCCGTTTATACTAAGGATGATGTACACTCCCAAACCAGGAGAATTTTCAGGTGTCTTATATTTTATTTCAGTTCACTATTCACCTAATAAAACCAATAAATATACCCGTGTGAATCGCCATAATTCCCCGGGCGGGGAACCATTCTTTTGCAAAATTCCCTCTCCAAATGTGAGTAGCCCCAAGGTACTAGATCGATTAATATGGTAAATAGAACATCGCAAGCCTGTAATCTACTTAGCTGTTTGTAATATTGTAAATGCAGTATATACCTACATTAACATGTCCCAAAAATGTCAATCTGTATTTTACACATTGCGCTATACCTATTTGTGATTTAGATAGACTTACTTTGCACATTTTGCTTTCTTTTGTATCTAGTAAGGGTGGACAGTGTTGATGAATCCACGAATATCCATGAGCTATTTATTGAAGTAAGGAGAATATCACGGATGGGAAAATTGGGTAAACGAATAGGCTTTTTTGAAGGACGAACAGATTACGAAGGTTTTTGTTGTGAAGACTCCAAGTTACAGGTAGGTGGGTCAAATCTTAAGTTATAAGTGTGCACATTTACCACGTATATTTTTCTTAGGAAAAAGATTTCAGTGATTCTTGCGAGGCAGAACCGAAATATAGAAAAAATGTGGGATATGTCAGTAACATAATTTTGTGATCAGATGTTAGAGGCATTCAAAGTAAGATAACCAAGCTTTATGTAAAGGAAAGGTGACGTGACGTCACCTGTAAAGGCATACGCATACAATAATTTAGGTAATAAAATATTATAGGCAATTGTGAAAGGATCAGCATCGATCCTGCAAAACCATTTTTACAAATCATCCATATAATTCTCTAAATAAATGTTTACAAATATTATTACCAATTTTAGTGTTTCATACTATTGAAATGATTTTTCCTGTCTTTGGGGAAACCTCAGTTTGAGGCAGTAAATAAATATATTATAATGGCTTAAATAGAATCATGTAATGACTAAATGACCCATCATATCAGTACTATTAGTCTCTCACTGCAATCTGAACTATGAACTATAATAAACATTTCTTTCTTTAAAACTAAAGGATTTCACTTCACCGTACCGTGAGTGATGCATTTAACTAAAAGCAATAATATTAGGTGCACTAGGGTTCATATGAATTAAAATGATCTAAACTGTTCTAAAAATAGATGTTTACAATTTTGCTATTTTAGTGCACGTTCCACCGACTCCCAACAGTAGGGGCACCAATAACTACGACTTCTATTAAATGGATTCCACTAAGGTTTCCCTCCGGAGAAGTTGTTATAAGGTTACTAATTACTTTTTTTTAGATTGTCATTTACTCCTTTGTACACAAATGGAGAAATATAAGTTGAAATTTTGTGTAAAACAGAGCGACTGTATTTGCAACTGGTGATGAGTGGTATGCTAACATCACAAGCAGAAGATACATCTTTCCAGGATGGAACATATTACAGAGAGTAAGAGCTCGTCGTTACACATTAATACCAAATTCAAATAAAACCAGTGGGGAGTTGCGTGGAGGTCTGTTGGGGGTAAAAAGTAAAGATAAATCTTTAACCCATACTTCTAAAGTAAACAACAATAGACATTAGCTTGTGACTCCAAAGAATGTCAGCATAGCTCCGCTTTATTCCAAAACCACTTTTCGAACGTCTTATTATTATCGGGCACAGCCTTCATTGTACATATACATAAATATTATTTCCTACTAAAGTAAGTAACTGTAACAATCAACATTCAAATTTTCAAACAACATCCTTTTCACAATTTAATCTCTAAATGAATATTATTAGAATGTAAAATTACTGTGGTTAAACGTAACAACGCAATGTATACACATATTAAGCAGTGCAACTTCACGTTGTGAATATAGTAGTAAAAATACAGCGAATTGTGATTTTAATATCCAGCAATAGCGCTTGAATTTCCTGCTAACGAATGAATATCATAATGCATAATGTATCAAAAACATCGAAATTAATTGAAGAAATTACAGTACATTAGGCACCTAAAGAAATAGATTACATTAATGCATTAAGTATTAAGATTGAAATAGGTAATTTGCCTCGTCTTCGGTAATGTAATGATTGCACAATGAATGGTATACGTATATTATATTAGCAAGTTGCAGTTGACACAAGCTTGCAATTCCTGGGGTTTCTGGAAGCCAGACTTCGACAATTTTTATAGGTTAAGGAAATGAGAACATTTAACGTAGGAATTTTATTGAGTTCCTGTGGACAGAAGAGCCAGAAGTCCTCCAGCAGAAGAAACAGAAAGAACGTAATTTCTGTAAAAAAATTAAAAGCATTTATTTATTTTCGAATAGGACTAGATTCTTTTTTATTACATCAACGTGTATACGTTTTATTTTAAATTCAAGGGTCATTGTTATGATCACGACCGATTGTCTCAAAATATATCCAAAAACTCTTGTACCATCAAATCAGAAATCAAAAATACTAGAGTTCCCTTTATAACTGACAAGAAAACACGTTTCTACCAATCGCATTATTCGGTCATGGTATTGGCTAAGTAGATATAATGACTTTGGCCATCAATGGCTGATATATTATGTCGCTTGGTGGTCAAGCCTCAATACTCAAAGAAATTGAAGCTATGTACTATTTCTTGTCTTTGTCTATTTGCGTTTAAAATTTGTAAAATTGGATTTTAGAACAATAGTACAAAACATGTATCTACTTTTGTTATTGGAACTTTTAAAAATATTGTCATGAAGTTAGAATATTATACTTACACAGCTGGGGAAAATGAACGAAGAATGTAGAAACTGGCAAAGATTATAAGAGCCAAAAATAGAGCATTATTGTAGAAGATAGAAAAAGTCGTTGCCTCATAGTCAGCCACCTCATTCTTCTTCCAAAGAATTCTGCAATAAAAGATGGTACACAAAACTTAATAGTCACATAACGAAGTTACGTAATACTGCAAGTAAATATATAACTAAATTCATACTACAAGGCTAAGATTGATTATTATATTATTACCTCTCGTCCTTCTCCTTTTTGCTCATTTTCTTATCATCAGCAAGTCTTTTGTTCATTTCCAGTGTCACAGCTTCCTCTCGCTTAACAGCAACCTAAATAGATGATTTCAGAGGATTAGGGAAAATGCACTTTTATCATACAAATGAATATTTATAAGCAAATAGTAAAACCCACAGCGCAGCCATTACCGGCCAGTGGCCACCATAAGGCTACGCAAGTCACATCTAATTATATTATTATTACAAGAAAGAACTAGCGTATCGACACTAAAAACTAAGCTTTTTAAAAACATGCTAGAAGAAACAAATAACTTTTCGTACCTTGTGTTTGAGAGAGAACTTAGTATTTCTGTAGGCAAAAGCCATGAGCCAAGTGGAAGCCAATGTGACGACAAGAAATATTGGAGAAGAGGTGATAATGTCCATCAGGTGGATTCTCCAGAACAACCCTGAAAATTGAATGTTGAATATAATATAAATCAAAAAATAATCATGAATAAGCTGTAATCTATATACAACTTAATATGACCATTAGAATAATAAATTAAATGTTATAAAAAATATTACGAACATATGGGAATCGCAGATACGATGAAGGCATTTCCGTAGAAAAGAGCATTAGATTTTGTGGAGACGTTTCTGCTGAAATCCTGAAGAAGTAATTCCTCTTCCCGAGTAAACTGCTTAGCCTTAGCCGACATTTTTGGGATAACCTGAAAAGAAATTATCTAAACAAATTAACAGTAACTGTTGATCAGTGATCAGAGACGTCGTTGGATTGGAACTGGAGGAAGAGTTGCACGCTACTATCAACATCAACACACAAGAATTGGTTGAAGTTTACAGCAAAGTGAAAAGAGAATGTGCTTAGAAATCCGGTGCATTGAATATTCCCTGTGTTTGTATTTGATGAGGTGGCAAGAGTTGGCTCTGGTCTGACAGAAGTAGTGGCCAACGTGGGCAACAGGCGCCACCAGGTAAACATCTCAAATCAAATACTACCATTTCATCATTTGCCCTATTCGCAAACTGCCAAACGTAAGTTACTCAATTTTATGCAGTAATTTCTTAAAATTAAACTTTAAGACTCGAGGAAAACATTTTAAGTTTTTAATGAAATGGTCAAACTTTCCATAGCACAAAAGAGTCTGAATGAATATTTAGTAATTTCATGTTTTCATGTACAATACACACACACACACATGAGTGCCAGAGTCGCCGGTACAGGTCCATCTATATTCTTATAGATTCTATATTAGATGCTGATGTACACATAAAATCTTCTTGACTATTTAAACTACAATTAAACCATAATAAATCGTAATTTCCTCTCAGACTACTCAGACCAGACAGTCAGACATAAAACTATTTAATAGCCCTATTATAGTTCATAGAATGTATTTATAGCTAGTAGTTATATACATATTTGTAAATAGAATTATGTTATTGATTGCATGGATCATAAATATTCAAATCACATACGTAGAAAGATATGATTTTTTGCCTATACATGCAAATAATAACACACAAAATTAATTATTAGGACAAGTGGAAGATCAAATATTTTAGGTTGGATTTTATTGTACCTTCATTACATAGTGTTGTTGTGTATAAAAAGTTTTCCTTTACATATCTTTACTGACACCGGAAGACATAGATAATTAAGATGAGAATACTCTTTTCTTAACCGAATACAACGGGATACTTTTCACCATAAGCCCCTCTGAAGGGATAGTTAGGTAGTTAGTTTTAAGAAGTCTGAAAAACTTGGATTAAAAATGGGGTAGAAATTATTAAAATTCAGATTAAATTAGAAGAAATTTTCCCACATAATTGAATTTTCGTAATAGAATTCAACGTTGAAGGATCCTTTGAACTAATAAATCATCTGTTATGGGAAAAACTCGCATTTTTTCAGCCAAATAACTTAATAATAGCATTTGCATAGAAGGATAATTTCTTGGCATAATCATAAAAAGGTTATTTATATGGCTAGGCGAGCGTTTAAGTCGGAGAATCCAAGTCATTCGGTCGAAGGGTTACGTCTGGACTTATAAGTGTTACTAAAACCACTTTTCCTTTCCTGGTCCTTATTTTCCTTTTTAATTGGGCTATTGTTCTTCACTGACACGCGATGTTTCATTCGCTCAATTTATGCATTTCAATAGACACAACATCTGCATACGCATACATTGTTCACCATTATGCTTATATATACACTGATCTGACTGTGATAAGTATATCGTCAGTCGGGGAAGTCAAATTTCTGACAAGACGAAAAGCACTCTGCCTGATCTGACTTTTGAATCAACTTATGTATCAGACTTAAAAGAGTATGACCTTAAAAAAGCAACATTTGCAACCATCATTTAGCTCAGGTAGTATTTTTAATTAATTCTTGGGCTACTTCCCTAAGGAACTGATTTAGATTCAAGAGCAATCCTAGTAGTACATCGTGATATCTATAATTTTAGATATATAAATATATTTTTGTTTTATAGATTGAAACAAATCTTAAAGCTTCAATTGTTGAGCTGTACGACCAATAACGCACTAAACGTAGTAGAATATCCAGATCTGGTACTCTAGCCATTACAAAATTTGACGAATCTGACATGTCTAAAGTACGGAATGTCTTCATTACCGGAGCAAACAGAGGTATAGGCTTTAACCTCGTAAAGCAGATGATCTCTGACTTGAAACCGGAAAAAATATTTGCAACCTATAGAGATACCAAGAGATCACAGGTACCTCGTATCTGTAAACCATACTTCATAAAATACCAGAATTTGCATACACAAATCTGGAATCTTTAATTCAATTCCTTTAATTTGTCTTTCCTTATGTGCCTCTTGTTTCAGGAATTGCTCGATTTGGCTTCGAAAAACTCTGTTGTGCATCCTATCCAGCTGGGTAAATAATGGAATATTAGCGTTAGGAGCGAGATACACGAATCAGTTTTCCGTGAATCTTATCCTTTCCTATAAAGAATGTCAATTATAAATGTTATTAAAATTTTAACTTGAGCTGTTATTTTAATTCAGATACTAGAACTTTGGTCAACATTGACGATGTGGTGAAGACGGTTGATGAAGTCACAAACGGTACAGGGTTAAACCTTCTAATCAATAATGCCGGAGTATCTTCAAAAACGGCGAGGATAACCGCTACCAAAAAAGAGCATTTAATGGAAAATCTTGAGATCAACACAATTGCCCCGATTCTAGTCACTAAGGTATGCATCCTAGATTTCAAATCTTTGTGTCTGTAGGCATACATCGTGGTGCATTCCTAACAACCTACCCATGTCATCGAATCTTCCCGTCATCGTCATAATCGCCTAGATATCTTCCTCCTTTAGTCCGAAGTTATTATTATGGATACGATGCAAGGTTTATATGAATTGAAGTGCAAATAATATGATATGTATATTTAGGCATTTGTTCCATTATTGGAAAAGGCTAGCCAATCTTCATCTTCACCACCTGGGATTGGAAAGGCAGCTGTGGTGAACATTTCATCGATCCTTGGTTCTATATCCTTAACTGAAAACAGCGGAATGTATCCCTACAAATGCAGCAAGGTAAATATTTAATCATTTTCCACATATTTTTAGTATGCACTTTAGCAAGATTATTTAACCAGTGTATGTATGTATAGTGTATCAGTATTCACTTTATAGTATGCTATCTATAATCATCGCAATTATATAGAATTTGAATAAATGTAATCCTGAGAAATTTTCTGTGTGCAGGCTGCTCTGAATATGGCAACCAAAATAATGAGTCTGGATTTCAGCAAAGCGAAAATAATAGCGGTGGCTGTGCATCCAGGCTGGGTGAAAACCGCCATGGGTGGCGATCGAGCCCCTCTGACTCCATTGGAAAGTGTCCAGGGCATTGTAAAACTGTTAGAGAGTCTTAACGAATCCAACAGTGGACAATTTATACAATATGATGGTAAACAGTTACAGTGGTAACTAGACCGTGTTCTATATCCTATCGTCTAGTCAAATAATGTTTACAGTCACTCCCACCGAAATGATTTTCCAATTAGTTTAATGCTATTTTTTCTATTTGTGCTATATATGCAAATAATCGATAGATGCATACATATAATAGTACTCTGCCACCAATAATACACGTAATCGATGGTTACATGGTATTACCACGTTACTACTATTATGGGACTATGTTTGTATTATTATTGGGACTGGTGACTGGACATTTATAGATATATTTACTCATCGATCACTTATTGCAAGAGTGAAGAAGTGATATGTTACACTAAAGCTATAATGGAGCTAGAGGTTGTTGGCCAGTAAAATGCTTAGGGATATATTTACTACATAAAATGTATCATAATATGTGTTATATGTGCAAATAGGTAAAAATAACTAGGCGAATGCTTCGATCTATTTTTGATAATAAAATGTCACATTCTAGCTCA
>JABASH010000847.1:0-32606 GCA_019776445.1 Tomocerus maximus | reverse complement strand
GTTGTCGGGCAGGGAGGTTTTCTACCCGGGGAGGTTTTCTACCCGGGAGGTATTAGGGTGATACCGTTTGAACCTCCGTACAATGGCATAGTACAATGAGACAAAGCTGTAGTGGCAGAGTAAGTAGGTATGATATTACATTAGTAAGTGTGTGAAGGTATTACGAATAATTACAATAGGTGTATTTGTTGTGTTCTCCGTGCGTACATCCTTACGTAGATATGACATGAATGCAAGTTTTGTGGACGAGGCTAGAGGCTATCCTTTGCCTCTAGGAAGGAGAGATTGGAATTAGAAAGTATTGTCACCTTATCATTTATCATGTGAGTCGAGTTTCGTTCGACTGCATCGTTCTGTGCTAGGATTGTATACTGTGTAGTGGTCCTAGTAAGTAGTGTGTTCTACAAAGAAGTAAAGTAGGCCCGAGAGCCAGGCTGTCTATGTGGCAGTTGACTCTGCATATCTCTACTTTGCTGAATGAGCAAATATTATAAGAGTTTTAAATAGGCCAAGCCAGAGCAAATAGCAAAGCAAGGAAAGGTATGTGCTGTGGTGTGTGTGTGATGTATGCAGAGATAAAATAGAACAAACCAGCTGGGCTTCATTAAAGGAATTGACGTTATGTTACATTACTTTGCTTTGCTTCACGTTACTTCATCTACATGCCAAATTCGGCCTGTTCCGGAAATGAGAGCTCAAGGATATTTTCTACTCCAAAGTTTTCGTAAAGAGATTTAAGTTGAATGGTTGCCACTGCCATGTCGCTACTACTCTCTACCATATGCAACATAAACTGCCTTTCTCTTCACTTATTTTTACAGCAACTTCATTTTCATTTAAGCGCTACTGTTTATGTGCCTTGTCAGGAAAACAAATACATAGCTGAGTATACTTGAGAGTTTGGAATATGTGTTGTTATATCTATGTGTACATGTAAGTCGTATTTATGATAGTTTGGAGCTTAGATTTAGAATCCAAATAGCAAATCAGACAGAAAAATGAATCAGGGCCAAGGTTGATTTGACATGACATAGTATAGAGGCTTAGTTTTGATTATAGATGGACAGATCCGGAGTTCGGTTTTGGTACTGTTATAGTTTTGCTGTATAAAGAGACACCACCACAGTAGTGATAAGGGAAATATAGGTGAATTGGAATGCACGACTCATGCTCAGTTTGCGCAAAGGCTGTTTAATTATAATTCAACCTCACTGTCGTCCTAAGGACATTGAATTGTTTTTATTATCTGCGGTTTCGTTACTACCGGTTTACTTGGCCTGAAATGCATACATCACGAATGATATTATGTTGCCTTGTCTTTTTCTAAGACTTTGGAGTGCAGTGCATACTGGTGGATAGTGTAGACAAAAGTAGCTGAAGGAAACCATAAAAGGCGGAATAAAACTTATGGTAGAGTTGGCCTGGGTGATAATAAATTTACCTTAATACGTAGTATTTGTATCTCACCTAGATTATCCTGTGTTTGTATCAGTTACACTACGTAGTAGTAGTAAAGTAACACTGATACTCATGCAGATATGACAATAAAAGTGTGAAGTAATGTAACACTCACTCCTGCACACACACTACCTGATACTTGTTTCCATCTCAGAGTTCACATAGAAAGAATGACTACTTGACTTCATTTCTGATAGAATTACTTGATAAAAGTTGTTTTGTTGACGGAATTTTCCAAGAAAAGGGTAAAGGGAAATTTATTATGATGTGCATTGCATGCAGTTATATGAATGCACTATAAATAATTTTAACTGCAGAAAAAAGTTGAGGAAGGAGATATAAAAAGAGTTGTTTTTAGCTGCGCTATTTGGTTTTACGTCATTTCCAGTTTCCTCAATTATTCTTTCACTATTCAATCTACCTTACATACCTGTAGCTAGTGTATAATATAAATAGTGGTGGAATAGGATTGACCGACCTGTTGAAATGCGTAGTAAGCTAACTCAGAAAAAATCATTCGAGATATAGTGCAGATATGCTGCTGTATCATATACACCATTACAAATGAAACTAGTTGTGGATTGTGAATGCAGCCGACCGGCAACCGGCACTGTACAATATTACAGTGTAATACTGTACATTAAACATACTTAGTAATATATTACTATTTCTTTTGCTGCTAATTTATATTATTATAAATATGTATGTACGTGTAGAATAAGTTAGGCTAATACATTTTTGGTTGGGATTAGTAATGGGATGGCTGCATGTAATTGTATGTTATTTATGATTTTGTTAAACAATCTCGTTGAAATCAAATGTACAGTGCCACACAGTATCTGTAAATCAATCAGAATGAGAGCTTTGAGTTGTAGTCAGTGCACACACTGAGTCTAAGTACCTACATATAACTATATATTATTTCTAAATATTCAAGTTTTATAGATTCAATTTGCGATTTTGCTTTTTTGCATTAAATATTCGTTATGGTGCAATCCTAAACGCCTAAACTTTTAGCTGAGCTGCTCTTATTTTTACAGCAAAACGGTTTGCGCTTCCATAGAAAACCTACGCTTTATATTCATAGCCGCAGCTTATACTTAGAGATCTGGTATTTGTAACGGTGTATATTAGATACAATTAAGTAGTGTAGGATATAGTAACTACTAAATTGGCAAGCAGACTAAGTAAGTAAATAGAATTAATAATAATGTTGCGAAAGTCATAGAGTAGAACAGAATTAGTGTAGGGATATATATAACGTGGAGATATAAAGAAATATTACAAGCATAGATGGAAGACATGGAGGAGAACTACACGCTACACGGTGGTACTTTGTGCCATTTGATTAAATAATGATAGAATTAGACCACGAAGTAGAAACTTTCACTTGGCTTCAACAGTTAGTTTTGTTGTTTGTTGCCGGCATTAGACGTTTAGTAGCAGCAGCATAGGTAAGAAGAGACACGTTGAAGTGCTATATGCATTATCATAATAAAATAATAGATTACTTTACTTCAGCTTTGCCAATTGTGCAGAAATTACCTGCACACGCTTACGTTAGCAAATAAATTGTACTCAACTTTGGCTTGACTTGTTAATAGAACAATGGGAATTAGATGCTAATAACTGACGACTACATCGCTGTCTGCTGTCTCGTCTAGTCACTTTGTGTGTACCTACCTGATTTATCTCTATGTAGTTGCCGTGCAGACATAACTCACTTATTTTATTAGTTTGTATGTTTTCCTCAGGCTTACCTTGGCTATCTCTATCCGTGTGTGTGCTACATGCATATGAGTGTTGTAATAACATCTTGAGTGTGTGTATAGGGAATGAATATGCAAGTGAAGTTTAGTTGTGATTAGAATGATAAAATTAAAAATTTCTCATGCTTTTTGTGCAAAGTACAGTACAGTCAGGGAACAGACGACATTCACTGCAAGTACGTGCGCTGTTTTTGTTTGATTTAATGTTTCATATTATTGTTGTTCACTTAACTGAGCTGAACATGTGTACATATGCACTAAGGCCTAGTATTTATTTCTACATAAATTCATAAGTAAGGATTAAGTATCCAGTAGTTTTTTGCAGTGTGGTGTAATGTAGGTAAGGCATGTAACAGAATGCTGCGAGTGCTACTTAAGGTATGGCCTGGCACCGGTAGTACACCTGTCCACTATCACACTATCAGATTTAAATCATAGAGCATAACGGTGGAAAGTTAAAAATCCAACAGTTACAAAAGCCGGCTGTACTGTTCGTCAGCATTACATTACAATTGCCGGGTTTAGGTTCGTTGCGTTTATTTAGTGTTTTTGTTTGTGGGGTCGTGTAGTGTTTAGTTGGCTTTGTTTTATGGCCTGAGATATGCATATGGAAAGAGGGAGTTGTGGAGCTCTGTGGTTGCTTTCCTATCCTAATGGCATATTATATTATTGCGGTGATTAGGTGTTTAGACCAGAAAAGTAATTACACACAAAAGAAGTGAGATAAATGACCTGAGTTGCAGGGAAATTGTTATAATAATGGATTGCTGTGCCCTGTGCACTAGACTGAACCACTGGACTTTGATAACAATTAGCCATTGTTTTAACTAGATAAACCATTTTATTTATTTGGCCCTAGCTCTACCAACTCCCATTGTCAGCCCTTCATCAATCCACCTATCAAATGTTTACTATGTTAATAAATCCAAACTTGATGCCATGTCAGTCACTCTCAAATTATTTGCTCTTTAGTTTACTTTAATTCAAGTTGTAACAATTATATTAGAGTGGGAACTCGTAAGGGAGTGTGAAATTTTCGGAAAGGGCTTGGCTCGCTGTTCTCATGGGTATGTGTTACACACAACATTTTTCTCATAACTTGTACAGGATACTTATATAAAGCAAATAGACGATTAGGTTACGATAATATGAGGTCACAACAGTCACAGTAGTGAGTAGTAGTTTTATTTTACTAGAAACAGAGACAGTAGTGAGCCATAATAAATAGATAGTTATTTGTAGTAGTAAGAATTGGATAGGATGGTTTGATTTGAAACTAGACTTGATTCGTTGGACGATAAGAGTGGGGATATAGACCCAGTAGTATATATTACGTGTAGCCACATAAACTTTCCTACGGATGTATTGTGTTGTTGTATCATCCTCGCATCGCTCTTTCCACTTACAATTCATGGTTTGTCGGCATATGTCATGCCGTTTCATTTCTCTTTGTGAGCTTCTCCTTGCCCTGTCATAGTTTGCTTCACATAAATATCTGTATCTCTCTGTCTATCGCTATTTATTTATCTGTAGCAATATTGTAATTACTATTGCAGGAACGGACGGGTAGTATGTTAAACGAAGGACTGTACCTACTCTCGTTCTACTACTGCCATTATCATTAGCAAGTTGACTGGCGGCCGTGAGTCTGTCAATAATACCAAGTGATGTTGAAACTGAAACTCGTTACGTATATTTATAGAGTAGTTTCTATTAGCTTTATTGCTGTGTGGGTGCTGTGCAAATATAGCTTCGCCAATAGTTCGCAATCACTCAGCTCTCGCTATTGTATAAATAATATATTATGAAAGTATAATAATGAGATTTAAAACAGCTCCTGCCTATAGATACATAGCCACTTAGATTGGCTACGTGAATTACATTACTGCAGTTATATGTGCTTTGCATGTGTTTGAGTATGCCTAGAGCTCCTACATACTTGTGTGTTTGTGCACTCACAAGAGCAGTTCAATTCAGTTTCCCTGATGAATAATATTAGTGCTACATTAGAGTTTGCAAAAATTATGCATCACTTACGTTCAATTATGAGTACCTGGCGTGTAGGCATCATTCTCTATAGCAAGCTACGTCAGTAAGCATTAAATGACAGAGACGGCACGAGTCGACTACATTCTGCAGATACAGAAAACCTTCTCGAAATGTTAATTCGAGTTAGCTCTCAGTTAGTCAGTTAAATTATGCTAATACTTAATACACTACTTACTGATGCAATACTCTATAAATGTTTGCATTAAACACTGTACAAGTACAAAGAGCTCGACCTAATTGTATGCCTCATTTTTGATTTCAGGTCGAGGAAACGGCGACCGAGTTCAGGGAACATCTTCCAGTCTATTATGCCATTGGAAGGGAATGATGGCAGTTTGGACGAGTGTTCAGCTGCAATGGTCCTTATGAGCCTTTCCTGCAGCCCTCATTCTCCGCCCTGGGACAACAATGGTAAGAAATCTTATTTATTAAGCAACCACTTGGAATGATTTAGGTTTCTGTTGGCATTAGACATGGTTATTACTTTATAAAACACTTTTGCATTTTATACGCTTACGTCAGAATAGCTAGTCACGTTGTTTACCTGTTCGTACTCTCCTGAGGAGAGATAACACATAATTTAGTAGTCTTTTAAACACTTTTAACCCAAATCTACATGTAATGTTGTGTTCAAGTGTGTAGCTGCCCTGACTGAAAAGAAAATTAGTAGGTATTGATTCATAAACGTGGGCTGCACACATTAGTGCTCTATGTCAAGATTTCTGTGTTGAAGTCTTACAATAGTTACAAGGAATGATTTACGACTTTAGATTAAACAAATACAGATACAAGGAGGAATTCTTCCACAAACGAATTAATAATACACACAATCGCAGTCGTTATCTCTGCTCAAGAGCAAGACTAAACAGAAAAGTGAATTAATAATCAAGTGAAGGAGAGTGTGTATTATTTAAGGTAGGTTGGGTAGGGATGGCATTGACTACATCGGACGATGGTCACATAGTGAATGCATCTACTATACTATTTATTAAATTACAATCTCCTCTATTACTTACTATACACGTATATACATATTGGAATTTATCATCATAATTTATATCCTCTATAGTTGGATAGTTACTCTACAGTTGGATGTTATTAAAATGTAGTTAATAATGCCTAGAGTAGTATTCATTTAAACTCCCTCGCTAAAAGAGAAATACTCCACTGTACAAGAGTGATAATGCATACCTTACATGGGACTATTCATTTAGTGAGCGTTATTAAGCCGTAGAGAGTCAGTGTGTACTAGTGTGTGTGATAATGTGTCCAACAGAGTCAAGTCGTCACCATTATAATACTATCATCCTTTATCACTGTTCATGGTCATGGAAATAATGAGGTTTTCACTGGTTTGATGCGATTTAGTGTGATGGGGATGTGTTTCGTATTTCTGTGTTTACTCACACACACATGTACTTGACTCGCTATCTCTCGAGTGCTACAACAAGAGCGACCGTTTTCCCATATTGTTCTAGTGCTATTTACGTAGAGATAGAACGTGTTGTTTAGATGGGTGATATGTTTGTTAGCTTAAGTTAAGCTTGAAGGACTCGCTCCTCTGACTCTACCAAGCTTCACTTACTCTCGCATGGCCCGGCCGGCTTTACTACCAAACGATGCCATTCTACATTTTTATATTGCTCTTACTTCAAATACACCACTTCAGAATGATATCAAAATGCAATATGCTTATTGCTACATACTTGTGGACTTTAAACATGCTTCAACCATTCGAGCGTCTTTTTACATTGTTGTATTATGCGATAGACCCAAACAATGGTTGGTTGCTTAATATAAGAAAGTCTACATTGTGGTTGCAATAATTTTTATATACATTTTTATACTTTGGGATTGTACAACAAAAAGTTAATTTTCAATTTAACAAGGCAGCTGAATTTCGTAACGTAAATAGTAATTACAGACAATAGTTGACTAAAAACAATTGTGCTTAATTTTAAGTAGGGATAAGTATTTAGCTGTGGCTGGTGAATAGGAAAGAAAGATCTCTTGATAATCTCTCAGGGCGAGATACTAAAGTATTTATATCATTATTTACGCAGTTAGCAGAAAGAATGTGACTTTGCATATAAGCCGTAGTTTATAAGCGAATTACTACAGTTGTAAATTAAAGTGTACGAACTTTATTTATGCATGGTAGATAGGGATTAGAAGAAGAATTCAAGTACTGTTGGCCGTCGATTAGATTTGTCCTTCTCGATGTTATGTTAGAGTAAAAATATCCCTGGGTGCAATGACTCGAATGAGAGCACATTATTATAGAGTAGGCACCTAATTAAATGCAATGCGCAGATGAGGAAAGTCGGCAGTGGCTACGGTGTTAGTGATAATGATGAAACATGTGGAATCAACGTGAAAATCAAAGTTCGTGTTTGCACTGAACTTGAGTAATGCACAGCATTTGTTGGCACAGTAAAAGCAGGCATTAGGCTGTCCATAAAGATCATCGTTTGTGCAATATCTATTTGTAAGGGCAGTATTTGTACTTATTTATGGGATGCACTTGTGTCATACCTAATGTAAGCACTGGAGATGAGACGTCCTATTTGCTCGACTCCTCTAATACATAATTGGAATAATATTGCAATTGTGCTGTGACAATTTAAATGACTTTATGTAGTGTAAAGTCATTTATTCAGATGATTTGGATTAATGTGTCTGCGTCATTTGTAACAATGCTACAAACCGCACATGCATTGTTCTCAAGTGGAATCACTGACATGAAAAAGTCGCTGTAATTTTACTAGTGTTGCTGTGGCTTCTGTATGAAAGTCTATTGTCGTGTCAGCAGTTATGATATGTGCCATGTCCTTTATAAATCATACGGGGATGACGGATGTTATTGCACGTAGTGACTGCTACATGTAGAAATTGTTTGGAAAATGGCAGCGAGGGATTTGAAGGTAGCTAGGCACTTAATATTATGGGAATGTTAGCCAATTACGCTAAAAGCTGGCAAGGGACTATGTAAACAGTAAATGGTAATCGAATGTAAGACACCTGTCTTGACTTGAACTTCACTTCTCTGTTGGTGTCTTTGGTTGGAATTACTACACATTAGTGCTACGCAGAGGAAATTTAGGCACATAACGTCCCTACGTAGTTACGTCTCTGCTCAATGAATACATAGGGATCGCATGTTTATCTGCTAAGTAGGCTAACCTCTAGGCAGTTGGACGAGTGGAAACGTATCTGTGTACTCTCGTTCTTGAATCTTTCCCAGTAGTTGTACTACCGTAGTAGTACCTAGAATATACGTAACAGGCAAGGCAATGGGATGTTGTTGTTCTATCCACGGATTGAGAATTATATTGCGATCTTCACCTACAGCTACGACGTAGTAAAGGTAAACGATGGCATTTAAAGGTTGTAACAGATTGTCGATTGTTGCAAGTCAACGCATTATATTCTACCTCATAAATTACTCGCTGAATAAAATTTAAATCCACACGAGTAGCAGTTAGCACTCACTGAATAGTGTACCCATTGGATTCTGTTTGGAAAGAGCAAATGCATAGTAAGTTCACAGTTGGGCTATGGCATGGCATTGAGGAAGGGCTTATTTCTGTTTTGTGTACTTAGCTAACGTTTCACTGACTAACCTAATTTCTAGGGTATTTAAAGGATGGTACACACGTTTTTGACCAACATTGCAATTCCTATAATTACTGCCTAAGTACTAAGCAATATTAATTAGTACATTTGCAGTGTATTTGTATTTCTGTGGTGTGTATGTAGTCCCTGCATTTATTGAGTAGGGAAAAAACAGGATCGACGATCCCAAACGAGAACTGCACAATTGTACTATGTGTAAAAATAATTGCAGTCAAGTCACATCTTGATAGGTAGGTGGTTAAACAACCTGTGCAAATTCATACGCATACACAGTACATAGATGATTAGAATAAAATGATGAGGGTGTTTGTATGTAAATGTGGTCCCAGTTCGATGTTAGTACAAATAGAGAAGACTAACGGAGTAATTTGTATAGTATTTGCTTTAGCGAATGTGAATTGGAAACTCATACACACAAATTAGGTTGATGTATAGTAGATGCATATATAGCAGATACCTACGGGCTGTGATCATCTGTAGCAGTGGTAGTAGGTAATGTGGGTTTTACTGTTTTAGCGTCCTTATGCTACTTAACATAGTAAAGTCAGCGACTGATAATATGTGGAAAGGACAATTGCAGCGCAAGTTTACTTTTCAGTTGAGTAATTAGTTGGAGAGATAGTGGCTTATTTGCTTGCTAGGGTAGGTTTAATTGTCTGTATTCTAATCCGTGTCACCATATTAAAAGTAAAACACTCTCTGGCAGAGATACAGGATGAAGGGAAATTTGGTAGTGCTATTATTTGCAATTTCAATACGTACTGTCTACATTCTGCACTAAATTAGACAACACACACTCACAACAATGCTATAAATTACAATGAGATTGCAAAAAGTCATTAAAATTATGTGGGTGTATCTCTTTACGGAGCAGTTTCGTTGTTTGTCACTGTTGTTTTCGTTGGATGGAAGTTGCTTATTTGGTTGGCCCTCTCTACACTACGTTTTGTTGGGTTAATAAGATCTGCTGCATAACAATTGTTATTTTTATGGCTTGTAGTGGAGTAATAGCAAGAGCTGATGCCACAAAGCAGAGTAACGTAGACTAATACTCGCATAACATATCTACACCTAAATGGCAATTGCACACTTATGAAAGAGAGTTAGCTCTAAAGCTCAAGGACTTTGTTCACTGTTGACTGGTGCTGGCCTGGATTGACTTGCGCCTATACTTTCTGTAATATGCATCACTATACACTGTAAATTCGTTATTCAGAACTCTAGTGCTCTATTTTTGGGCTTTTCTGTAATAGGTACTTTACATAAAGTTATATGTAGTAAATGTAAAAATATTTTCCAGCACAACCCACAACCATTTCGATTGTTACACAAACACTTTAAAGATATAGGCACTAGAACTACCAACATTTATCTTGGTGTGACTTTCCATACACCACCCAACACTGTATCAACATCTCTTCAGCTGCATATAGTTATAACAATAGGCGGTTTATAGCACATCTACAAAAAATATCAATAAATAAGAAGATATAAGTATGAAGGACCCTGTACTCCTCTTTCTG
This sequence comes from Tomocerus maximus, assembly GCA_019776445.1. Classification (NCBI taxonomy): domain Eukaryota; kingdom Metazoa; phylum Arthropoda; class Collembola; order Entomobryomorpha; family Tomoceridae; genus Tomocerus; species Tomocerus maximus. The sequence continues at coordinate 22,171 of JABASH010000847.1, read as the reverse complement.
AGATAATTTAACATACACGACAAGAAAAGCATACATCATAATCATCTCAGGTAGTATTCTCATGCAATTAGTATTCCACTGAATACTAGGCACAGTCCAACATGCAACAACATCTGATACTTTTTGCTCACACCTCATAGATCTGTTTTTATATAGTCATCTCATAGAGAAAAATATTGTTGTTTTGTTGCTCTGTACATGTATGACGGATGTTATATAAGGTTTTGTGTAGGCATTTTCATTTTTAATAGGACAATATTTTAGCCATGCACACTCGTAAAGCAGTAAATGTCTTTTTAGTATTGTGCACACACGCTTTTTCTGTTAGAGTACCTAGTGCTGTTGTTTTCGAATGAGTAAGCTAATCGCACGTTTGCACTTGGAGAACCAGGCAGATGACGTCATTCTAAACATAAAACCTCTATTCGTTAAGTGTGAGCGAAAACAACAACACGAGTATTCAATGCGTAAATTCGGATGGTCTGATGCAATATGCGTAGTACTTAGATTATTACAAATAATCCGATTTTGCCAGCAATAATAATATTTACGCTTGCATTCTGAGTATTATGATCGCTGCGCACTATGTACTTGGTGTGTGTGGTCATCTATCAAGTAGTCAAAAAAGTAACTACCTTTTAGTTATTCACCACAAGTTGTAAAAGTATTTTTCCATGCAGGAGTGGAAAACATCCTCCTACGTAGTAGATTAGAGTCCCTGGTACTCTGGTACAGGTTAGGTGTGTATACTTGTTTAATTTCACATCATAGCCAGATAAGATGCAAGAATTAGTCTGACATGAAAAGAAGCAGGATGTATACCAGGAATCGTTTCAGCCCAGGAGAGCACAGAAGTTTTTCTTGGGATTCAGCATATCCAAATGAAAAAGTAGGGAAGGGAGTTGTTACACCATAATAATCGAAATTGTTTGCCGTACTTCGAACAATTAATTTTCTGGTAGATGTGGCTTCATATACCTGTGCACTATCCTAATACTATCCTATCCTCTTTAATAATAAGACATAATAGTAGAAGCAGTATAAGTTACCATCTAGTGCATTATTTCTAATTGCAAGAAAAAGCCAGCTCGCTAAAGTTTTTTCCGTTTGTTTGCTCGCTATGACGTATTACGTATTTACGTATAGCTACTTGAGTACTCGACACGTATTCAGACCGGCCGGCATCCGACAGACATTCCCACTCTTTTATAGCGTTGCAAGTCCTTATTTTATCCTTACTACTTTACTATACGTCTTACCTTGGACTTAAGGTAGGTAGGTACAGGTAGTGCATTCAATGGAATTTCAATGTGATTTGGGCTTACCGTCATCATTCAAGGAAAAACAAAAAACGCCATTACTCATAGTATACTACGGCTCCTATGACTATCACATGCAAATTCTTTATAACATTTATAACATGCATTTATTTATATCTTTATGAAAGCATTACGTAGTAGGAGTGTGTAGCTATATCTTCTTCTGCTCAAGCCTGCTGTAGTTGCAATGACTTTGAATCTGTTTAGAAATATGAAGTTAACTATTTACAGTACAATGGAGGCACTTGCTTCTATTTACTCACTACTCTTGCCACTACACACTTAACATTGTGTGTACCTTTAAATTGTGCATATCCGAAGGATTGAAATGGAATTTTAAACATTTTTAAAGAGAAACAACTAAGGGATTGTATTCTGTGCTCGTTGTTTCTCTAGAGAGGTATAACCAAACAACATTGCAATGCAACAACAGCCTTGTGCCAAAAGCCTTGAAACGTCTGGCATGGATTCAGATGTGAGATGTGATGGTAATGGTGATCATGGCAAACTGATGTGATCTTTCTTAGCTCTTTTAGAAATGAATCTATGTACGTATACTACATACATGCTATCACTTCCTTTATAAACACCATTCCTCCACTACAATCTATTCGAACACTGTACCATGTTTTTTAAGGATTGATATTTTGCATTCGATGCAACAACAACCATTAATAGTAACATAACTTTTTTTACGTTTTTATTTAGTTTACGTATAAAGTATTGGAGATGAAACTTCCTTCACTAACTATAAATACCTAAAACACATCAATTGTAGCTTAACATTATGTTGCACATAAAACAGCAAAACATTGTATCTATCTGAAATACTATGCTTGATTCTTTATGTGTTTATTCATTCGTAAAAAAGTGAATTTTAATATTAGACACTCTGGGAGGAGACACAAGACTCCCTATTGTACCTATTAAACAATTTCGCTCCAGATTCCACAGTCGACTCATTTCACTGCAAGTGTTCGCTAAATAATCTCAGCGAAATAAATATGCAGGATTTTTGTTATCGTGTATTTTTTTAGGGTTGGTATAAATTTTTTGTTGCCGAAGGTGGTTGTTTTAAGGTGATTTTATGCTGAATGTAGTATGTACCTGTAGTATTGGAGAGCATTTTAAAATGTACTGTTTAATATTCTTGCATGATGGTGTAAAAAGTGCTGACGATGAGATGATTATTCTTATTACTTAGTCCTAAGTAGTATTTAGGCAGGTTTACTGTAGCTGAGTTCACATCAGTATGCTTTTCAAATACCAATACTGGTTTCCTAATTGCCTAATGTATAGAGTGAGAGTTATAGTAGGCAGTGCATAGACAGTGTGTCTTATAAACACTGTGAGCTACATTCTCTGTGTCACATTTACAAATTTGAAGTGCGTATCACTGTAGATATATTACCAAATTATACATCGAATGATGCATGGGACTAGCCCTGGTAGTCTAGGCAGGTAGTAAATACGTAGGCAAGTTTACACACTTCTTGATTGCTCAATATCTGTACAGTGATTGTGCAGAGGAAGAAATCTGTGAAATCTCAAGTGATTGTTGTACACGCTGAAGGTAGCTCAGAGTTATCAAACGGCAGTTTTCCTTGCTCTTCGACTTGACTACGGCCATTAGGAATAGGAATTTAATAACATTAGCCTTGTACTGATACCTACCCCCTGAAGCTAAGTTCTTAGGGTACGTTCTATTTGCGGACTGTTTTTCTATGCACTCTGTTGCATGTCACAAAACCATTATCATCTCTATTGTAATAGTTTCGATTTTCTTTTGACTTCCTTCACTGTACACTCAATTAGGCGAGGTGCAGGCGGAGTGGATTTCGTTGCTGGCCTTTCCTATTTGACGTAATGATCTCAGTGTCTCTATTTGCCTGTCCTGTACTACACATTGATACACAAATCAAATACGGTAGTGTTTTTATTCCACCACTACGGTGAGCGAGATGTAAGGTTGTAGGTGGAAGCTATGTAGAGTCAACAAGGAAGACTGGAATTCATTCACATTTAAATAGCCTGCAATAGAAAATCGCTAATTGTCTGCTGATTGCATTTCAATTGCAATTGAAATTGAATATCACATCTCATTGGTCTGTGCATAATGAACAATACTATGTTTCGCTATTCTACTGGTATAAGTGCTATGGGTAGGTCTTTACTTATATCTTATCCACGGAGATATGCGCACAATTACCCAGTGTATTTATTCTATGCAAAATAAGGATTGCATTAGTACGAGATGTTGTTTTCTTCTTCCTCATTCTTAATTTTGTGGTATGCACATACATACGATGATGATTATTATGCAGGAGACGACTGAGAGGAGTATCTTTATGAAAAGTCCTTGTAGTATTCAAATAAAAAACATATTTGTTTTCGTGTGAACAGCAGGTTTCGCAAACCATAGACTCACTTGCCAGTTCATAATATAGCCTGCTACACATTTTTATGGCTTTTTAAATTGGCTAGTTCATATTTTAAAGGCCTTCGCTTCATTCATCTGATAACGAGTTGAATATTGAATCCCAGCTATTCTTCTATTGTTATAGTTGCTGATTAGCTTTAATGTATGTGCCACGTGTTTATAGTACTTTTTCAAATAGCCTTTTTATATTCACTAGATCTGAATGCACCAACTGGAAACTTAAAACCATTTATTTTATGGCTATAGACATATTGACTAAAAAACTGTTGACATGTTGGTTCGGTAATTATTACACACTAATCTAATAAACTGTGTATTGTAATGAATTATTAGCGAGTACAAAGAGTTTCTAAAATAGCGATGGCAAAGAGAATTGTATTTGCACAGGGAATTCTAATGGAAACCTGGATTCCACACCTAAAACCTTGAATTGGCTTCGTTTTTTGTTTCATGTGCCATGGTTATCAAGCTTTGACTTATATGGAGTATAATTTTATTATTCCTACTGTTCGTAGTTTGGTAGTGCCTAGTGTTAGGTGACGTGAGAAGTTATACGATGTGAAATGCTAAGGTTAGATTTTATTGTATAATTATTTACCTGGCTTATTGTTATTATAGCGTCTAGCCTCCTTTCGTCTACGTGCAGTCAATAATACATTGCAGTTCTGTTAGTTGTCTTCCTCTAAATTGTGTATAGCCTACGTAGGCAGATTGCGTGAGGATAATTTGCTATAATATGGGTACTTGGCTCTGAAAATATGAGGACTGAGAGTTGAAATGTTTGTTCAGATTCAGTACTCCGCAATGTTGGTCATTAATCCACATACATCAACCTGCACTGATAATGCATAGCTGGAGCTGTTTTTTGCTGTCTGGCTCTGCTTTTACAATATTTTATTTCATTCTGTGGCATGTGCACTTTCTGCCTAAAGTGCATGATGTCTGTGGATGTAAAACGAATTCAATTTATTCGAATCTATGCAACTAGGAATTGTACAATTATAACTAAGTTATTTAATGGCCCGTTTTGTGCTGAGATGCTTATGGTGGAAAGATGCCTAGGCTACTTATCTACCCGTCGCACTAGCTGTCTTGAATGTGGATAATTTACTTTATGATAAATAGTTTAAATCGTCTTTAGCTATGATGCTCTAACAAAAGGTTATGAAGAACTGAAGAAGATTTAAGAGTCTATACCGTAGAAACACGATTATTGCAGTCATTCTAGTACCAATTGGATAAATTATTATAATCATGGATGAGTAACGAGTGTTAACTTTGTGTGGTAGTATCTAGTACAAATGGAGGTAGTGAGGTTTGTGTCTCAGGCTGTCTTAATAGACTTATGTCATTTTAATGACAACCGAACGAGCTTGTGAGATACATAATATGTAAATTGTGACAGAGGTGGAGATAACATTCTGGTTGGGACTGCTTTGTCCTATCTTGGATCTGGTACTGTTCTGTGCATTGTTTCCCCGTGTCCTTCTTCCTGGTGTTCTATTACATTTATTAGCTACACGCAACGCAGGTTCAGAAGATCACTGTCAGTGTGAGTTGAAGTTTGACTGAGTGAGCCTTGGATTGTCGTTAAATCACATCGCTCTCGTGCAAACTCATATTATACAGGGATCATTACTAGTATTATCATAGTCATTAACGTTATGGTGCCATCTTCACTTCTGTTCCAATTTAGTTGCTAGTCTAAGCTATATTTCCTATACATGCACAATAACTAACTAACAACCTGTATGCAACATAAATAATGTTTTAGTATGTGTGCCTAATAATTTGCATTATCTAGGAATTGTACCGATTTGAAGTGCAGATCATCATGCTATGCATGTCTATTGATATGACAGGATAATTGTCCCAAGCTCTAGAACAGAGCTCTAAAAATAAAAATACAGAAATCTCCGTCAACCCTGAATTGAATGGTTTGTATAAAATGAACAGTAGTCTGTGGTGAATAGACGCAAAAGGGGAAATCTGAGTGAAGGGCAATGTTTTTATTGTCTTAGCTAGTCAGGTCATGTCAATAAGCCGAAACGGGAGATTTCCGTCTAGCCAATCATAATGGCTATACGTGTCTTCACTTGTTTTCCTCGGCTTACATGTCTACTTACTACTTACGTAAGTTGTTGATGGTAGGATTTCTGTGCTTACAGAGGAGATTGCTCTGATTTTCTTACGCATAGAGACATAGGGATTGTATTTGCATTGCATTGTATTACAGTCTCCTGCCCGCTCCAATCTGTCTGGTGGTCTCAATTGAAAGCATAAAAACAAGGCTGTCACGTCATGTTATGTCTTTTCATGTTTCGAAAACACTGGTAATTATTCTGATTGTTGTATGCTGTGCGAATAGATGTTGACGGGTTTCCTTGCAGTTCAACAGGGATGTGACAATAAAATTTCATGTCTTTGGCTTAGTGTGTGTGTGTCTTCACATATCATTATCGTTCTGCTGTAGTCAATCCTTATCTATACTAGATGAATTGACTATGAATTGGATATTAATGTTCTCGGTATGTATTGTTTTGTCGCTGTGTCTGTTTTGCAACGACACGTGCAAATATCTTTCAGTAGACAGACGAGTAGTGGCTATTAAAATAATACAGATATTGTGTTTATTTCATCTACGACAAGTTTATTGCTCATTATAGTACGGGAAGGCATGCTAAGCCAGTTTTATTATTGTCAGTTAATAATTTGCAAAGTATTTATAGAAGACATGAAGGTTAATGTATTTGCATAGCAATAATACCTTTACCTTAGTTAATAGCTACTAATCTAACGATACTACTCATACATGTAGTATATCGTTAGTAGATTTATTATTAAGTTGAGGAATCTTGTGCTTAGGTAGTTAACATATCATTTAGTTGGTGTAATGTGTCTTGAGATGTGTTATGTGATAATAGTCTATTGTGCGAAAAAGAAAAACAATCTTGAGTAGGCATCTAATGAACAGCACGGTCTGTCTGTACTGAGTGAATTCTATGGCTTTTGCATTGCAAAATTACTTTATGACTCGACATGTCAGAGCAATATAATGTTTATATTAACCCTGTACCTAGTTGGTTAATAACGCAGTCTATTGCTGTTTTCCGTATATTTTTCGGCACATTTAGCGATGGTCTGCTAAATTTAAATGTTTTATTGGATGATGTAATGTTTTGGTGTTGAGAGAGTGTTTTGCATCCGTATTCCGCATCCACCCTAAGATCGTAATGTTTAGGCGTAGACTGTTCTGAAAGAGATAGCTGTGCCGGCCGGGGCTAGTATTATTTTTATGTTTGTTTTGTTGAACAAGTCAGTTGAGAGCTTTGTCGGATTATCATTCATAGCTCTCAGCAAAAAGTCAAAAGGTACCTCAAACTTTTAAGATAGTAGAAATTACTTATGCATTCTATTCCTATGTAATACGAGACTTTTAAATGAGTTGGTCATCTAGGCGAAGTAAAAGTTGGAATCATTTGTGTACACGAGGTAGTACGGTATGTGCCTTACAATGTGTACTTAGATGATAGATAGCAGTGTTTATGCTAGTAACTCGATATCGATAAGGAAAACGAAGAAAAATCGAAGGGCAACCAGTTCGGTTATACATGAATTAGAAGGCTAAACTTTAAATACACCTCTTACAATGGACGTGAGCTAAAGCCAAATAAAGTAAACTCAACAATATTTATAACAACTCTAATAAATAGGCTGCATTTATTATGCATGATGCACATAAAGGCCTTAGTGCTACAACCGACGAATCAAAGGCAGAAGGTGAAGCTCAGCTCAAACCAACAATTTACCTAGCATGTGTTTCTGCCATGTATTTCTTTTATGCTTCAAATGGAATTGGAAGTTTGTCAATAGTCCATGTAATATCATTTTTCTCTAACTCGCTTCACTGAGCTTGGCATATTTAATTCTTGCAACAATTCAAGTACACATCTACATGTCTTAGTATTGCTTGAGCCCTGCTGCCGTGTTAGAAAACTTCTCTACGTACATTGTTACCACAATCCAGTTTACTATAAGAAATGAGGTGGGGAGTACCAATGCTGTATTTTTCTTGATTATTTTTTCAATGCACATGGAATTGTAATGCACTAACTTAACAAACAATATGTTCTTTTTAAGTATCCGTACATTGTTTTAATGCACTTTTTATGGACTGGAATGGTCATTTCTACGTGTGTAGTAAATTATATCTTTGACGCTAGATTTTGTAATACAGATGGAATCCTAATCCCAATCGATACGCTAACAGTCTGTGTAAAAATATACTTATAACTTCTGTCTTAGGTTTTATTTGCATCCAATCTCTGTATTGCATTGGTAAAACAGTAATAAAGTGTAAACGAATTTATGGTATGCCTAGACAACTTAATTACTTGGATCTGCGTGCAGTACACAATGTAATCTTGGTCCCTCTTAAAAAAGCAGTTTGTAATCACGAGTAGCCAGAAGTTGAGAAGTATTAATTTTAGACAAAAAAGTAATGTCATGTGAATTTGATTGAAAATGAGTGACATGACAATTAGCTCATGACGGTGTAATGTGGTGTGTAATGTGGTAATAGGGATAACAATGAGAATAACAGAGAAAATGTGAAGGCTGGGGCAGTGGTATTCACAGGCAGGTTAAATAAATAAGTGAGAAAGGAATAAAAAGTTGTATATGGCTGGGTTTACTTTAGCATTTAGTTATTGGCAGTCTAGATGGTTATTCTTTTGTGGAAGAGTTGATTATATGGTGAGTGCGATGGGATTAGAGTTGACTAGATTGAGTTAAATGATAGTAAAGTGGAAGAATCGCAGAGGTAGGTGAGCCATTTGGAGTTACACATTGAAGAGGTGAACTGAGGAGTGCAGAACCATCCAAGCACTTTCCTTGTCCATTACATTTGAAATGACATTATGATAAAGTGTGCATTTATTAGTGTAACAGTCTCTCCCTGTACAGAAGAAACGGGATAATAGACCAATAGAAGAAAACATGAGTTTCCTTTATCTAAGTAAGTAATTGCAATGGATATACTATGTGCTATATACTATATGTGCTATATAGTATGTGCTATATACTATGTGCTATATAATAATATGCACTATATAGTCTACTGTGTTAAGAGACTGAAAAGTGGCTATGAGCTATGGCTCTCTGTGGTATGGCACATCTGTTCCGTTCTTTTTTGTTCTGTTCTCGTCGAGATTGATACAGGATTAAATTGCATATGCTAATGCCTTCCTGATAGTGATACACTGACTGACTTGACTGCAGTTGTTGCAAGTAAGTACGTATATTTGTACACTGGATCTGAGTTGGGATGTGGTTGGAAGTAGTATGTGTTCAAAGGTTGTGGCAGAGTAACGTAGTAAGCTAAACCGGGTGTCGTTCACCTTTTCGAACTGTTTGCACTTGTGCTTGTCAAAAAAGGTCACCGTGTAGCCTTACCCACTTATGTACATTACGTTAGTTTGTTACATACTTACGTACATAGGCTGTAATTGTAAGTAGGATGAGCAACTACCTATTTATTAGCTCTGTGCTAATAGTTATTCTTTCGTAAATGCTGTTCATACTAGGTCGTTGCAATATCCTACGTTACATATCTGCTGCAGATTCAATTAAAAAACAGTCGATTTAAATTAAAGTGTAGGGTGCAGATAATAGGATGATGATGATGATAGTTCAGGATTATATTATTATTATCCGGTATCTGTGTGTAGTACTGTGTACATCCAGTGTGCCGATGTACATGTGGGATCTAATTGCTCTGTTCCCAGTTTACAGCAGGAGCTTAGCTGAGGTTAGTACGTGCAATGGCATTAGGAGATAGTATTTACAGTGGGAATGGAAATTACCATTGGGTTAGATATTTCTCTGTAAAAGTTTACTTTGATGAGTTGACTTGACTTTCGGCACTTGATAAAAGGTCGAGAGTTTGCACTTGTTTTGCTTTGCTTGTTTTTTATTCCCTTCTGACTGATCAACTCGATTCAACTTCTGAACAGTTAATTGCCTTGCAGTTCAGAACAGAGAGATAAACTCTTTAAATGAGCCATTCTACCCAATTGCATCTCACTAACTACATCGAATACATACAAACCCACCGCGTAGCAACTTTTCACAATTATCTCCCTTACATGTGTACATGGCTGATAATCTTTTTTTTCTAAATATAAATATCATTTGCGTCCATGCTCTACACTTACTTTACTTGATTGATGCATGTACTTATTTGTGGATATTACGAATCCTTGTATCTGTGTGTAGAGTGTACATAAGTGATAATATAATTCCCCGACTCCAAGCATATGGGATTTGTTTGAGTTTTAAATCATATAGATAATGCAATAATTATGGTTTCACTTGAAATGATGCAATGTGATGCAACTTTTATATAATACCTACTACTTCATGGAATATTTGTAATGTTTATTCCTAACTGCTGGAAAGACCTTCTAGAGTTTAAAGCCCTGCCGAGGATTTTTGCACCTTGAAACGAGTGATACTCATATGTTCGGTAGGTATTTTTTATTTACCAGAGATAAATGAGATTGGAATAAAAATGATTTCATCGATCAGCATTATTGTTATAGTAGTATTTGCCATCTTTTGTAGTGGTGACACTTATGTCATGATGGGGATTTAAATGGCAAGTTCCAACATGTTTTCATTATCAGTTGGCTGTTGAGTTGGTTCGTTTGTGTTGGTACAAGTACCTAAATGACTTTGGAAATCCTACAAATGTATCCCATTGAAACCCAGTGGGATCACCTTGAATAAGTTTAAAGATAAATTGCATTGTGTAGTAGTTGTGTTTAAGTAGGTACAGTGCACATGTGGAAAACAGCTGATTTAACCGGGTTAGTCATAGGAATGAAACAGGCTTACGTAAACTCTGCAAATCTAGTTGGGGACAGTTAGATGGGAATCTGTATTTATATTGAGTCTGACGCGAGCGCTAAACGCTACGTACGCTGCTTAGGCATTTCATTTTCTTCAGTTGAGCATTGGCAAGACATCCGGATTTTTTTGCCTAGGTAAATGTACATGGATAGTAATGAAAGATGTAATAATAACAGTTCAACGTGAGTCTAAAAAGACCTCGAGAGTTTCAAAATAACTGATGACGGTAGCTCATTTTGTTTACCGGGTTTTGCGTAGGGGAGCTTTTTGTCCGATTTGACCTGATGAAGGATAAATATTGTATCATGTAAATGTATTTATGTCTTTCGTACGTATGAATGTGTTGTTATGCAAAAAGTAAAGTGCTAACTAAGAAGATGAGGAAAGAAAGCGTGGAGTGTATAATTTGTGGTTCTATTCAGTCAGTTCAGCCAACTCGGGTGGTTTGCATAGAATCCAAGTTGGATCATCGCAGGCAGGAGTGGAAGTTGAATTGAGAACAGCAGAAGAGAGCAAAATAATGATATCTGTGCTGGGTAAAAGAATCGTTCCAACAGATATTCTAAAGTAACAGGAGAGCAAAAACACAGAACAGAATGCTCCACCAACAGTTGGTTTTGTTAGGATGGCTTTGCTTTGACTTGGATCGCTGCTCTAGTTCTGCTCGCTGTTTTTCTGCTCCTAAGTACTTCTTGTTTAGTTAACTCTTGATTGCTGGTTAGTGTTTCTGTTTACTGTTACTGCTTTCTGTTCACTCACGACAGATCCAACCATGTCTTCATGTTTACTACTACCATACAAAACACTAGAACTAGCTACATGCTGTTTATTCACAACCCCTGATCAGAAATAGAAAACACACTCAACCAAAATGCTCATGTTTATTGTAATTAGAGACTGTAGCAGTTTTGCTTTTTGTTTTCATGCCTGTCTATATACAAGCAGTTGTTCTGGCATAAAAGGTCAAATGTGGTTATTAGCTAACTAAAATGTGTTTTCATGTGATAATCTCTAAATATTGTACTTATGAATGTTAATTTATTTGTTGCAGGAATGATCTCGTCTTCATGGAGCTCTACGAGTTCGTCCGGTGCTTCTTCATGGCTCAGCACAACGCAAGTTGGCTCTGTAGGAGCGTCTTCCGGGTTAACTGGAGAAATGCACTACAATAACTGTAGCCCGACACCCTCGTCGAGTGACGATGGCATTGAAAGTGACAATGGGGATTGGGATGAGCCGCGGAAAAAGAAAACTCGTCTGATCTTCAAGTGCACTTGGCCTGGATGCACTATGATTAAAGAGGGATGCTTCGAAATCGAAGCTCATGTTCGATACGCTCATTTAGGGTAAGCATTAGTGACTTCTTTGGATGATTTTGTGGGATGACATGACATTTAAAGAGAACCTGCTGAATAATAGAACACTCGAGTACTTAGTCGACTTGACTCACTCTGCACGTAGAACAAGTGTTCTCATTTATTTGCTATCGTCTCTTTGTCTTCTCTAGTACCTATCTCTCTATAAGTACTTGTAATACATTCTATTCTCGTTAACTGCAGTATAATCCATTTAGTATACAGCATTATCACAAGTACATACATATCCTACACCGCAGTTAATTTGAATTCTGTAATACTCTCATCTGCACTAGAAGAGCTCTTCACTTTTACAATTCAGCCTAAGTAGTATCTGTAGTAGTGCTACTACTGCTACAGATAGTATAACAATATAGCTGTTCTAAGTTGACTTTCTAGTGGGATATAAGAGCTGATAGTTATTTACATGAGAGAGCCAGTGACAGAAAAGAGAATCTTCTCAATCTCTGCTCCTTCCTTTACACTCCATTTACTGCGATTTGGATTTGCTGCATTTGCATACTTGCTTCGATGTCTGTAATATTTCATCTGGTCCATCTTGCTCCTACCCTCCATTACTTTTCTGTGTGCAAATGTATTTTCTTACTTTGCATTACATTATGGAGATGAATATAGTTCCTCTATAGAGTGTTTGATGATGTACAATATTGGGTATGCACAGCCAGACAGATGAGACAGGACAAAGTACCGTAGCTAGTTTGCATGTTGTAATGCAATGCAATTCGCCATAGTAAGTAAGTACACAGTTCTCTATAGCAAATCAAATCTTAGCGAAGCCAACTCTCTTGCCTGCCTGTAACACTAATAGAGCCAAGCTAAGCAGAGCAGCCAAACGAAACGAAACCACTGTGAAGTGACATTAGATCTGGTGTGGGCTTTTGGAATTGGTTGAGCCAAACTAAAGGGATGGGAAAGTATACATCCATTTCCATCAAGTTGAGGGAATTTGGGTGAATAAACAAGAAGAGTAAGTTGACTTCAATTGACGAGACTGACTTTTCAGACGAGTTCGTTCAAGTGGAGTCGACTCTACCATCAACTCCAGTGGTTTCCATATCACATGCTTATAATAACAATCTGACTACATAACTAAGTATACCATTGGGCTTACTGGGGACGAATGGATGCTAAAAGAACCCAAGAACAAATTTAAAAATGGATGAGTAAGATTTTTCTGTGTTATGTTGACAGGCCTAAGCATGACGGTTCTGGAGATCATGAAGAGGAATTTTACTACACGGAAGTAGAAATTTCTGATCTCTCTTCTCCTTCTTCTTCGTTTGGTGGATCGTCCAGTGGGATCAGCATGACTTTCTCTCCCACACTCTCACATATGGACATGGTTCGTCCACCATCTGAAGGTACGTCAAAAGTTATATAAACTACTGTACTATTAACAGCCTTGGTGAAATACACATTTTTAAGATAGGCAAACTTGATTTGTATACAAGTGTCTTGACATAAAATGCTAATTATTATAAAGTGTAAAGTAGATGTGATGATTGTTGTTAATGAATATACAATTAACCCATTAAGACCTTTCACACGTAAATGTACCCTGCGATATGATAATGGTTATGGTAAGTACGTAACTGGGCAGTAGTAGCTGTAGCGGCTACATGTATACTCGTATGCTGAGTACAAAAAGCAAAGAAAAGATCAACATGCTGAGGAAATCATAAATAATCAATCATATTCTGTCACGCACCTAATAATTGATTACCCTTAACACTACACTCAGCAACTATCATCCCGTGTACTCATTCATGAACAACTTGTCAAGTAACTTCTCGATTCAATCAAAAGAATTTAAATAACAGAACATTTTCCCTCTGCCATGAAGGAACATGAAAGATTTTTATGGACGATTCCTCCGTCGATGTCAATCATAAAGATCATTCGTGACATGACAGCCTCTCTAATTATACGTACCTAAACCATTTGCTAAGAATTCCTCTTGTGCTCATACTACTTACATTTAATGCTTACTGATGCACTAATGCGATTCGTGTAATTAATTCAATTACAAATAACCATTAGGGACGTGACCCTGTTCATTATCGAGTTGCTACTTCAGAAAACTTCATTATGCATGCCAATAGCTCTAAGTTTCCAGAAAGTGTGGCATTAATGCAAATCTATACTACTATCTGCAAATAACATAAGCCTAGTCCTACTAAAAGGGTAGGGTGCATAAATAAATCTATCCCTTAGTTAAAGTTAATGGAGAGAAGACATGAAGCAATTTATGACGTCGGTATTTATAGTTGCGTCATTTATGTATTCCATTGCATGTCTGAAGTATTCTGATCTGATGAGGAACACAGAGAGGTGTAGTAAGTCCAAGTGGAAAAGAGGCTGAATAAGGAAAGATAGATACTAAAGAGTTAAAGAAATTGTTGCGGTAGCCAGCGGAGCCGGTAGCTCGTTGTAGGCTTGCCAGCCATGAAGTTTAATGCTTAAGTAAGTTAAGTGAGCTATCAATTGAATCTATCGTCTCCTCCCAACATGTGGCATTGAAGACATAAATTCACGTGGAAAGATTGGATGGTCTAGCTTGTCGATATGCATGTACTGCTTAGCTGTTGAAAAAACGCCTTTGCTACCATTCTCTTTTCACTCTCGTTCTCCATATGGAAATCAACACTGAAGGTTCCATCATTACATCATTAGCTAACATAACATACGTAGCACGAGCCCAGCCAAGCCTAAACTCTTGCATCCTCCACCATACGTTGTTTCTGCAGACAAAAATTAATTTTTCTCTTTTTATTTTCGCATAATGTACTCGATTTTTATGGTATTTAGAATTAGTTAACTTGTCCATCTGTCTTTGTCTGTTGTGGGATGACACACCTTGGCTCGTGCACATGGCCACTGCCAAAAAGAAACGGATTTTCTAGATCCACTAGCATTTTTCATAGAAATGTGCTAATGTAGTGCGCAATTACTTATGATCAGATAAATATGTAATGTAGCAAGATGGGAAATGCCAAATGTATGGATGTGTGTAGGTATAAAGTATGCAGAGTAATAAAAATTTAAGTTTTATGTTTGTCGTCAAGTGATTGGTTCGTCGGTTCTCAGTTCACTACGGTAATGCACAGTTGTGTTCCTTCTTACATTACCATGCTGGTTTCGTATCGTGCGGATGGGCATAGTTGACCTACATTTGCAATGTAAATGAATCCTAAGCACATACATAGAATGCTACAGATGCCGGATTTTATGTCCTACGCGTGAACTTCCATTTTCAGCCGATGTAACATGAAGATATTGAAGAGACCAAGAACAGAACTGAAGTAGAACGTTTAAAAACACCAATATTCATCTGATGATGGCAGACACAGTCGAGGGGACTAAGTTATGATATGGGAGAACAGCTCGGATTTTAATAACTGTGTACACTCCACATATTTAGACGAAGACAAACATAAACGCAGACTTGACTTTTCGGCTCAGATGTTTGCGATGCTCAGCAGTGTACCTTCACTTAAACAGAATTTTCTTGAGATTTGCACCACCAAAAAGTCCAAATGGGACGCTGAATTGCAGAAAGTAATGTTATGTCGCAAGTATATCTATAGATTTATATGGCTCCGTTACGCTTGAATATATTTGTGTAATATTCCTCTGAGTTATACGGACAAGTTATTTATATAGGACATTTGCATAATTTGAACATCTCTATCTGGCATATTCTATATATATCAAAGTAATGAGTTACTGGCTTATAATATACTACAGCAGAGTAACTAATAGTCGACAGATATAAACAGAAAGCAACAGCGTGGCTTATTACTTCTGCTAGATAAGATGAGTCTCGTATAACTCGAGTCATATTTCATTTTGCATTTGTGTTCTGTTTTGTTCTGTTGTGTAGATTTGCATATTATGCCATTTGGACGAGAGAGTGGAGCCGAGTGGGAGAAAATATTGTGCTGTACTGTATTGTATTACATTTTGTTATTCATTCCGCTCGCAGCACAGTAACTAGACACTGTGATATAAGAGAAGGTGAAACACGGGCACACACAATCCATTGGAAGTGTACACCTTGCATAAGTTGAGCTACTTATCCCAAGGCTCAAATCTGCAGAACCGTTCTACATCTATATGACTTATATCCTTTTTAATAAGTGTTTTTGTTTAGCATCGACTATGCCTTTTACTCTTATCATGTATGCACAATAGACGGACATGGTCTGAGCATGTGGTCTCCTGATTCTGTTCTATGTGGGCACACGAATGCATAGACAGACCTAATCGTGTCTTATGCAATTTACCACTATCAACTTAAGCACTAAGTCTTATACTTATAATTTGGCACACGAGTAACAAATCAAAATGAATACCTACCTATTTACGTACTTACCAATCTTACCATATTTATATTCCTACATAACTTATACAACTGCTACAGGCTACTTGTTAGATAAATTAATATTTCGCAGAAATTTAATCAGTGCTTACGAACAGTTAAAATATTGTATGTACGTATATTCCTACAAGGGATATTATGTAGGAGTAGAGGTAGTAGACACCAAGAGATTTAATAGTAAATATATGTACCTACCTGCACAGAGTATATACCTAAGGAATTAAACAAAGTAATGCTTCTGTTTTTGCTGTTCATAGTACATTGTACAGAGCAGTAATGGTAAATGTAGTTAAAGGGAAAGTTTTGGTACTGATGGTTTTATTGGTACGAACTCTTCGTTTATGCTGGCAATTAGAAATGGACTTGTACTCAAAATGTTTTTGCTTGGTTTTCGTTATAGACCCAGAGTACAAAACTCAGATGCAGCAACAGAGAAAGTCTCCAAGTGGAAATACTCACTCAAATCCAAAAAAGAGGCTTTCGCCAAAATCAAGCCCAGTTCGTAGGCCCCGTGGCGATACCAAAAAGTGCCGCAAAGTAAGTTATTCATGGGCTTTGTAGCATTTAAAGCGATTAATTATTTCATGTGCTTTGGTAATCTATTTGTTGAGAAATGCATTCTATATGAAGAAATACGCTTAAAATGTAAAACGTATATAGAGCTATAAATTTTTGCTCCTTTTGTTCCAATTCTAATTTAAATAGAAAAAAATGCAATGAATTTGAATATTAATTACTGTTTTATAAGGATTGGTCTGATGTTTTCATTTGTGTGATTTATAGGTGTATGGCATGGAGCGCCGTGATTTGTGGTGCACTCAGTGCAAATGGAAGAAGGCTTGCACCCGGTTCGGGGACTAAGCTTCCTGGAAGAGTAAAGAATCGTCACAGAATGCAGAAAAGCTCTGAAACGTTCAGCCAAACAAATCTGTATAAATTCTTTTTATTACACTACGGAATCTGACAACTATAATTTAATGGAAAAATACCTGTAAGTACATAAAATGGCTACGGTTATCAAAAAGTGAGACTACGGAAAGGAAAGGTTAAAAGTATCAACCAATCATCAACCATCTGTGAAATATCCATTAGTTAAGTAGTATTGTTAACCCGTACATTCATCCATACAGTGTACCATATATTATACCACCATAAGATTAGAGATAAAACTAAAGCTATTATTATTACATATTATTATATTATTACGTACGCTACGATACGAACGTAAGCTCATAATTAAATATTACCTAAGTATAAAAGTATCGCTATAGGTTATTCTCGTTAAGTGAAGAGTGAGCGTTGACTTACTATAAAAGCGGAATCAAGAGTTTATGTTACGTTATGCTATTTTATGTTTGATAATTTTAGTACGAATTTACAGTTACATACAAAGAAAAAGAGAAACAGGCTAATCTGTACGTGCAAATTGTTGCTGAATACAATCTGTTACTCTAAAATAATAATGTAGTGAGAAATCTGATTCTTTTAAGACTACTTTTACCTAAGGATGTAAAGTAACTATATGATTCGACGAGTCCAATCCATAAACAAGAGAGAGTCTAACTAGTTATATGTTTTAGAAATGCATACAAAATTACTATTATGCCTACATACAGAGCGTATGTGAGTGTACATAGGGAAAGAAATTAGAACACGCATAAAATAACATTATTACTCTTACGAATCGAAATTGAAACAAAACTATAGGAAATAAGTGGAAACTTACAATTAACCAAACCAAATAATGAATTCACACTACAGATACTAAAGATATCTTAAGTAATAAACTAAACTCGTACACGTACTGATGAAAGTAACATTTACTAACGTAGATGTATAATATAATCAAATCACTGGATATTCATGTGCAGTCAGCCAACACTTGGTAAACCAGAAAAGATTTCAGTCATAATTATTATTTTATCTTGTCTAGTAACATACAGATAACTTAGATAGCTCCCTGTAGAACCGAATCAAATCATTTTAAATGCAATTACATTTGTATTATAGTATCATGTAATAGGTAGGTAAATGTATTACTTCTGGCCAGAATTCCTTCAAACCAGTATCCGACTTCTCTCATACAATCTTTCCCAATTTATGATTTTGAACCAGAGTGATTCTACTTTATATACAACTCTAAATCAGCAAATTGCACTCAAAGCTCTATAATTTGATAACCACATTCACACAAGTACTACTTACTTACATAGTACTCGTCGGATGTGCGCAATTATTTTTTTATTTTCTTTCCCAAAGAGTAATTAAATCTAGTAATGGTAATTGGGAAAGAGGTCTATTGGGACGCGGAAATACATGCTTGTTGGAATAATTACATTTCATCGTTTGTTGGTTTACTATATATCGTGTGCGTAATGGATACTATTTACAACAGATTAAACGCTATGGAAGACATTTCTTGCAAAATACAGCTCATCGTCAGTAGGTGTGAATCCAAAACAAGAATAGACTAATGCATTAGTTGCTGTAATGTATAATATTGTAACTGCTATAGTAAATATCTAATCGTAAATTGAACTCACATAAGCCATACAAGAAATCATATATACATACATACTGGTAGAGTATAGTAGTATCTTATTATGTGTTAGTAGGGTTAGATACTATTTTACGAGAGTAATACGAGATAAGATAAGTCAGTGTGGAGCTATCTGCTAAATATTAAATGCGAGGGATCGAAAAAGAAACTAGCGAGGAATGTAAGTGGAGTAGCTTAGCTATCTATTAGAGGTTGTTACGAAAAGAGAAATCGAATGAAATGAAGATGCTAACAATAATGTTTATTCCAATGTTTGTATTGTAACCCGTAACGTGCGTAAGCATGAACCTGAAGGGAACTACGTTTGTGTTGTCATTTCGATTTGATGAAAATGAAACAAATTCAGTTGGCTCGGGCAATTGATGAAGATAATTACAATTAGTACAAATTAATCTATTTAAGAGAAAGAATTAAAGGATGAGCAGAGCAAAAGTTATTTAATAGAGTGAGTATGAGAGGGGACACTCCGATGAAGGAAACAGATCAACATTGCTAAAGACGCAGAGTCACAGAGCGAGTAAACAAAAAGGAGATGAAAAGCGAACAGAGTGCGAGACGGGCAACCTGAAGTCATTCAATCAAATATGCAAGATATTCCATTGAATTATCAATATGAAAAATTAGTCTGAAAGTTAACTTAAGACACTCATAAGTGCCCAAGTGCTGTGCCCTGTGTAATTGTATTGTATTCTACTCAAACCATCGCATCGCTCCCATTTCATTTGACAAACGATAAATTTTGGCGCATAGACTAGGAATGTCATGTAATAATAAAAACTATAATTAGTAAACTAACCAACCACGATAGGCCTCTGATTAATTTTGCTGTGTAAATCTACTTACTGTAAAATGTAATGTGAACGCTGTGAGTAAAATACCTAAAGCTAGAGATTCATGTACAAAGAAAAGTGAAAATGAGACAAAGTGCAGTAGGGCGACCATTATGGAATTGACCGAGGTATGTGAGGAAGATTGTCTTTTCAACAATATTTAAGACTTATGTGATCGGAGCAATACACAATTATTATAACGTGTGGATGTCTTACATACTCCTAGGAACGTCTACAAAGTGCATTTCAAATCAAGTCAGTACATAAATACTACTGTACTTAAATAGTCGATTTGCTACAAAATGAAGCTAACCTAGACCTGCCTATGCATGCCTACAGTTAATATGGTAATCGCCACTCCACCGCTGATTACAACTATAAACTGCCTGATAGCTTGCGAAAGAATTGTTCATTCCTTTATACTCATAGTTAAAGAGACGTAATAAAATGTAATTAATAATCTCATTAGCTCATTACGATTAAGCCAATGCCGAATAGTATCCTCTATATAATATACCTTGTGAAATAAATTAAGGCAGTCCATGTATATTAGTCTCCACTACTCAGCAATTGATTCTTTGACGGATGGCACCAAACAATGTGGACTAATGATACTTGCCAATTATTTATAAAATCAAAGTAGAATTGCCTTATTTGTGGCATTTTCAATTAGGGAACTTACTTCTGGCATCCCATGGCACAGCGACTGTGCTGGTGATGAAATTAAAATGGCTAAATGGATCACAGAGAAACAATGGCTTGCATATAGATATTTAATCGTAACATAACATAGAGTTGTCTACTCATTGTGCTCATGTTAAGTATTTCTTTCAAAACATAGCCTAATTACTCAATGGAACGGCAATTGAATTGAACCAAGACATAATTCCAGAACAAATTAAAACCCTATTTAGATAGATGTAATGTATTACGATTGTCTATGTTGTCCGTGTAATGTTTGCAATGGAGTATATAACTATGCAATACAACGTGCTTTCAGCTCAATCACAACGGTACTACTTGATTACTGTGGTAAAAATGTTCAATATTAATAGAAATTCATTGACAAAGCAAGACTTGCTTGCATTACTTTATGATTACGTACTGCAATTGCAAATCCATACTATTATTGATATCCTGTCTTTATTTCAATGTCTGATCCATTAAAAGTGTTCAATGCAATCTATTGCAAAGAAAAATAACTTTTGTGGTCTGTATTACTTTGTGTAGTACAATGAAACGCATTCTGGTACTAATTTATTATCTATCAGCCCTGATAGTGGAAGTTACATAGCATAATAAACAATATATACTATTTCGTCTGTGCTAACAGTACCTTTAAACTAATAACGTGCTGTACTTATTATCTGGCTAAAAGAGATATCCCGTACCGACCTGGTGTACAAATATTATATTATTGTTCTTTGGTTGATTTGGCCTACAATGCACTACCAAGGTACTATTAGCATGATTAGATAGAAGAATTAACAATGCATCTCAGTTGACTTTATTCTCTATTGGAAATGAAATGACAGACACTCCAAGGCCTTGCTCTGCCGTTATATATTTTATTATGCCATGAAGCCTGAATGCCTCTACTCAGGACCTAAAATAGGCAATATAAAATATTTCTCTCCATGCGGATACTCAATTTTCCTCGTTATAGCCTTATATAGGTATCTTCTTTTTACGGTCTCTAATGCACTCTCTGACTATGGACAATTTAACACTAAATCGTGTATTGAATTCAGTTGAAGGACTTCACTGTAAATACACATCTGTAGGTTTGATTGTCTTTTCGTTTGTATTCAGCGGATGCAACAAAAACTGGCCAACCTAAACACAACACAATTAATAGCGAAACACAACTTACCGTCACATCTTGGCCTAACCCTGTAATACTCCTGTAAATTTTTTCCGTTGCAATACTACAGTAGCTCCTCATTTTATCAGTATATAGTATTTACAAAGGCCAAGTCAACACTTTTGCAATTTTCAATGCAAGCAGATTCCGTTCAGCTAATCTCAAATCTCAAACGCATACAACTGTCAGCCGTTTAACTAGTTAAGCAGTTATTAATCAACAGATACGACTCCACAACTGTATACTTTCTGTGTACAAGACACAACTACATGTTAATACTTGTAAACCAAATTGGGCTTTCGTCTCAACATTTTCAATTATGTACTTTGCAATTTTAATGGCTGTGTGAACTAATCTTACCTTGCGTTCATTTTTAAAATGGTAAAGTCTTTAATCCATTTATAGATACAGAACACCACACTGGGGTTCTGTAGGTGTCTTAATATTTTATTTCTTAACTCCTCTTGACCATTAAACTAAATTTAAACT